>VZTF01007564.1:1739633-1988379 GCA_013397755.1 Cnemophilus loriae | reverse complement strand
TCCCGTAGCTTGCAGTCCAGGTCGTCACCTTCTCCTGTGAGCATGGTTACTTGAATTATTTACACCATAGCAAGGTTGTATGGTTTTATAGAAAAGTAAACGTGTTAAGCAAATTATTAAAACATAAAATCAAAATAGAACAAGTATTTCGCTACTAGCTGAAAAGTATTGATATGTGGTTTAATTTAAAAGTGATCAATCCCATGGAAGACTTAAGTGGGCATGTCTGGAAGTTTAAACTTTTTGGTGTTCTGTACAGGCTATGAAATAGTGAAGCAGAACTTTTTGCTTGCTTATAATTAAAAGGTATTTCATGTTGTCTCCTTGTTGCATTGATCTGCATAATTACCATCAATATGGAAAGTGGACTGTGATTTCTTGCTTTCCTTCCCCTGATTTTTGACATCTTGATAGCAGTTTAAGGAAGAAATTAAATATTGTGATATGGGTGAGTTGGGACAGGCTAAAAGCTGGTACATGGTGTCTTGGCCATCAAAGAAATGGGGAAGAAATTCTTTACTATACAGGTTACTTAGCACTGGGACAGATTGCTCAGGGTTTATGGAGTCTCCCTCACTGCAGATGCTCGAGAACCATCTGGATGCAATCCTGTGCCATGTGCTCAGAGATGACCCTGCTTGAGCAGGGAGGTTGGGCCAGATGACCAAGTGTGAGCCCTTCCAACCTGACTCATTCTGTGCTACAGTAATGTTCAAATTCAGTTTCATAAGGAAAAAAAGAAAGTTTATATATTTTCTGTAGTCATAGGTGCAAGGAAATGTGAAGTACATAGTAATTTTCCACTATGCACCCTCCCCAAAATCTGTATTCATAGCTGTTCTCAAATATCACACATGCTAAAAATGCACCCTCAAAGTACACTGAGGAAAATCCAGTATGCATCTGGTGGGCTGTCATCACTGTGTAGTGGTATTTAACTGTAGCTCTCTGGTAGAGAGAGCTCCAGGTAACATTTATTTATGACCTTCTCCATCCCTGCAAGTCCTACTTACTCTTCTGCTGTGTTTTGATTTTACCCCTGGATAAGCGGCCTTTACATTTTTTCTTGTGGGGTCTTTATTGGACTGGTGCTTTTTGCTCAGTCTCAAATTAGGAACAGTGAGCCATTGAATGTAAGTATGTAGAAGAAGATAATTTATTAGCAGTGTTCCTGAAACTGTTGTCTTAGATTCACAGATATCAGTGCTTAAGTTTCATTAAATTGAATTTTTTGCTATTTGGAAAATCCTATTTGGCAAGTTGCTGACGCTTGCTATTTCAGTAACTTACAGCTTTTTGAGAAGACAGCTGGGTTAATACATTATTGAATATTTTTAGAATCCTTTAATGCTGAGTTCACAGGATTCTGCAAGTGAAGTAGACTTAAAAGTGAGAAGTTTTTGAAGAGAGTTTTACTTTGAAGTTCCTAAGGGGCTGCTTCAGTTCTAGTGCCAGTAAAGCTTAGAACATGTTCTGGAAGGCTATAAATAGCAGCAGTAAAACAATGGATTTAATTTGGCAAGTCTTATCGATGGGGAGGCAAAGGAGGCCACAGCTTACAGTGGGTACAAATGTGTGCTGTACTTTGTGGTTTTATAGAACTGGGTAGAAATGAGGCTTTTAGGGATAATTTTTCACTGAAATAGCATGTTACCATGACTCAAATCTTTCTCTCACGTATAAGGAGAAAAAAATAAAAATTGTGGTCTTTCAGATGTGCTCACTTTGATTTAAGATATATGAGAGAAATTCTGCCTGTGTTAGGCTAAATATTCTTAACATTAGAAGCTTTCTTTTGTCCTTCTCCAGAATTAGGTCATGTCATTTTCAACTAAGTGTCTTTTTTTAAAAGGTAATACACTCAAATCAGGTTTTTCTGTTTTTCCTTTGTATATAATTTTATTGCTATTTTTATTCTTTTTGTGTCTATTAATTTATTACATTATTTTTTATACTATTATAGTATTGCTGGGTTTGTCGCTCTGTTTTTCATAGTTAAATGACATCTCCGTCATGTCTACTCTCATGACTCATGCTTTGCTTTCTTCCAGGTTGCTCCAGAGCTGTCAAAAATAACATCAGAAATTGTCACTGAGAAATATGGTCTTATTAAACTGATCAGTGTAAGCCAGTAACGAGAAGAGAATCACTGAAAATTATATTTAGATGCTTCTCAATAAGTTAAATATTTAGCAGAAGCAGAAAACACTGAGTATAAATGAAATGAAAGGGCTGACACACTCTGTGTTTAGCTTCCCAGAGGTGTAGATGGCCACTGCTTGATACTTGGCTCATTTATCTTTCTTCCAGGTTATAGGAATGTTTTTCCGTACTAGGAGATCAGCTCCTGTAAGAAAAGATTGTTGGAAATGGAAAGCAATTCAGTAAGATTTGTCAGCTATTTATGCTCTTTAAACCAAAACAAACCACGCGTTTATTTTGCGGAACCAGAGAAGAAAGGAGTTGATGAGTTATGGGCTGGCCTCATGCAGGAGAGTTAAACACTGGCACTAATTAATGGCCAGTTAGCAGAGCACCGTCTTGATCTCAGAGGAGGTTGGCTGGATGCGGTCCATAAATCCAGACTGAAAACGGGAGCAGCCTCAAGATGCTTCATTTCAGCTCAGTGGGATGGTGGCCCTCAGCTGCTGGGATGCTGCTGAGGCAGCGTTTATTAGGTCAGAGTTTGGGATTTGCAGATCTATCCCATTCCTGCTGGCTGTGCAGCTGCTCGGTACTGTTGGTAATTGTTCTAGGGCTTCAGTGGGTTTTTTACTGTGCTGTTTTCCCCTTGCAGGCTTTTGGACAGTCCTTCTCTGTTCACCGCAAAGTGGCCGAAGATGGCGAAACGCGGGAAGAGACCCTTCTCCAGGAGTCTGCATCAAAGGAAGCCTATTACCTTGGCAAGATTTTGGAGATGCAGAACGAGCTCAAGCAGAGCAGGGCCGTGGTCACCAACGTACAGGCAGAGAACGAGAGGCTCACTGCTATTGTCCAAGACTTGAAAGAGGTAAATGGGGCTGAATTTCCTTAGGGTGTCATGGATAACATGGCTTTGAGTAAAGACAATATTACAGGAAGTAAAAATGCTCACCTCTCAGCCTGAGATCTTCCCGGAAACCACATGGCCTGAGAAGGCTACAATTTAGAAAGGAGAAAACATAACTTTTGTTGTTTTGAAACACTGTCATCACCCTACAAATATAATAAAACCCAATTCAAGAAGCTGTAATTTCCTAAGCATCCTTAGCATTTTGCATCACATTTTATAGTACTGAATTTTACATAAACACATTTTCTGCACACTTCTGGTGTTCATACAACTCTTCTCTTTCTTAGTATTTACATAATTTCTCAGGTATTCTGGACTGCCTAGAATTAAATGAAGCTTTCAGTGGTTTTCTTCCACTGTAAAGCAAAGTCAAAATGCATGCTCATGTTTAGAAAATGGATAACAGTAAGGAAGTCAAATGTAGTTACTGACCATATGAGACGTTCAGTAATTTTGATGGAGAATTTTGTAATATTTAATAACTTGCCTTTTTTCCCCTTGGAATCTGGATGATACAGAATGTAGCAGAACAACTACATGCAGGAGAAGGCAGCACTTGGAAATGAGCCCACATCTTCCCTGCATTCCCCAGGAATGCTTAGACATAGGTATTCTCCCCACTGTCCAGGTGCTGAAGGAGATATTTCCTGTGTGATTCTGGAAAGTGATTATTTAATGCATTAATTTGTTAAAATTAACGATTACCATGTTTTCTGTAGCTGAATGGAATGGCATCCTTTTAACCTACAGAAAGCCCTGGAACAGGGTATCCATGGAACCTGCTTGAGTACTTGCATTGAACATTCTTATTTAACATTCTTATTAATGGTTGTACTGGATTTGCCCATAGTACAGATCAGGTTTCAGGAAGAAGTACACATATGCCAGTTCTTCATATATTCCAATTGAAATATGTGATTGTAACTGCTGTTGCAGTGGTTAACAAAAAAAAAATACCAGATTTATTTTAAATTATTTTTTATCTGCTTGTCCTAAAATCCTATCCTAAAGTCATTTTGGCGGCAGACAACCAGCTGCTGACAGGCCTACCTGTTTGGTTTAGTTCAGAGGTCCTGATGACTTGGGGTTCAGACACAAATGAACAACCAAGTTAGAGAAAATACACATTTGTCTTTGTACTCGATTCTTTTCCTCTGGGGTCTCCTTGGGATTCCTTGAAATGCAAATCTCCTTTCCATTTTCTGTCATGGTTATTGATCTGCAGTTTGTTCAGGAGGCAGTTTCAGTACCTGTCCTCCTTGGAATATTGATTGTCCTCATTTCCTTGGAGATAATAGTAACCTCTAGTGTGAAGCCAGCTGCAATTATTTCCTGCTCTAATGCTAAACAGAAACAAGCCATAGTAGTTAATTAAAGTGCAATAAAGGAATTTACTTGAATAAAAATAAGGCTGATAAACTGATTGTTATTATTAAGATGATGTTGTACCCCGAGCATCAAGTCCTTGACTATGTGGAACTTTTATTTTGTGTTACTACAATCAATGTACTTAAACATAAATGGGATTAGTGCAGTCAGTTCATTACACCACA
Organism: Cnemophilus loriae; assembly: GCA_013397755.1. Taxonomy (NCBI): domain Eukaryota; kingdom Metazoa; phylum Chordata; class Aves; order Passeriformes; family Corvidae; genus Cnemophilus; species Cnemophilus loriae. The sequence continues at coordinate 1,983,774 of VZTF01007564.1, read as the reverse complement.
CACTATTATGATTAATTACTTGAATAATAATGAGAGAGAGGGTGATTGACACTTACTTCAGGCTTTTTGTGGTCTTTTCTCTCTGAATTATGCTGGTATTTCACCTTGTGCTCAAAGGAGTCTCACCCTTGTGCCCAGCCTGGTAAACCTTCGTCCTATGGCTGTGATGTCCAAGTGCCTGATGAAAGGAGATGATCTTCTCCTGTAAGTGTTTATGAATTTTGTCTGCTTCGTTCTGCCTCTTGCAAGTAGAGAAAAGCAGACTAAACTTACTCCAAATCTTGACAGCTACAACAGTGAGGAAAAAAAAGTATGAAGTGTCTGGTACATTTTGGGGTAAAGCCAGAATTAGATCCTGCTGTGGGTGGATTGCTACAATGAGGAAGCAATTTGTCTCTTAAGGCAGTAAATTTGGAAATCTAATTAGAGAAAAGAAATGAAAGAAAAAAGATGATCTTCATGTGGGCCTCTGTACTGAGTGATGCAAAGATAGAGTGGTAGATTCTGGACGTAAGTTATCTGGTTGCATCCTGTCTTCTCCCCTCCCTGCCCACTACCTCTTCCCCTCAAGAAAAACATGCTTTATAGTTGTTTTTTTAAGCCATAATAAGACATCTTATAAACTAAACAAACAAAAAAATCATTCCTTTCACCTTCTGTCTTAATGTAAAGGTTTGGCTAACTGCTGTGTGGTTCTGAGAATAGTGGTTTTGCATGGATGACAGAAGTGTGTAGTAGTTTCTCCATGCACTGAGCCACTTAGAACACTGAAGACTGATAGGCAGGTTTTAAAAAAATGACCCTTGTTATTGATATCACATTCCTAAATAATACACTCGATGCTTCTCCACTCTCCAGCCTGTCGTGGGAGTTATCTGATGAATTCATTCTGCTCTTTGAATTTGCACAGAAATCCATAGTCAGATGAAGGTGTATAAGCATTTTCTGAACCGTCAGAATACACTCACATGAATGCTGATGACTTTTAGCAATCTTAGGAATTCCATAGCCTTGGAGTTTAAAAATTCATACATTTTAGCAAGTATCTGCTTTACAGTCACAGCTAATGTCTGCAGGGCAGCTTGACCTGGATCTCCCTTGCTATAAAAGGGAATGTATCAGTCTCAGGTCTCTGGAGATTGTGTCTCAGACTGCAAAAACAAACAAACCGATTTCAGTAGCCGTATCTTGAAAAAGATATTTTTTTTAATAACTTGATCATGTGTTTCACCCTGATGGGGAATGATGAACCAGGAATCTCTGTACATAGATATCTTTCTACTTCGTGTTAAAATGATTAAAAGAGTAAAACACCACCAGCTTTATTTTTGATGTAATAAAAATCCCTAGAGTGTTGGATAGGAATCTTATTAACTATCACTTAACTAAATAAAATATACATTTTGGAAAGCTGGTAGATTTTTTTCTCCCACCAAGACCTCAGATTGTAGGAATGTAGGCTGTTTAATTTGAACCAAAAATATATAGATTTTAAAGCTAAGGCCAGAGAGATAATATTTTGGCAGTCAGAGACCAGATTTACAAAATCTGTCTCTTAGGCATGACATAGTTTATGGTAGATGGCCTCTCTGTAGGGAGAGATCATTGTGGTTGTTAGATCATGTAACTTTCTCCAACAGTGTATGAATTGCCCTCACTTATTATAAACGTTAAAGAAATACTTTTCTTAAAAAATCATCTTTAAAAAATACAATCTTTTATCCTTTTCTAATTTTCTAGAGTCTGTTTTTTTCCTGTTTAAAAGCACTGTTCACTTATAGTCAGGAGATGAGTAACTTTCTTTCCATTTGTGCCAGTGAAAAAAATCTTTTCTTATAATAACCATAAGTATTTTATTGGTGTATAAAGATGAACTCACTACCTTGAGAAGCTGATAACTGACAGAGGTGGTTATGAAAGCCCAGATGACCCAGCTCAGAAGCTGGAGAAAGCTCTCCATGCCCATAGACATGAAATCTCCATCTAGGGGTGATGTCTGTATATATGCCTCCATCATGGGAAGGCTGAATACCTTGGAGCTGGGCATCTGACTCAAAACAGGTGGCAACTGGAGGGGAAAGAGAATGAGGCCAAGATGAAGCAGGTGAGACTGTAGAAAATGGAGATGAAGAGGGATGGTACTGTTCAAGTTTTTTGTAGGTGTTACGAGACTAGGCTGAGGAGTTGTTTGGGGTGGGGGGGTGGGTGAATGTCTTGGTGTCTGAAGGGGCAGGCAGGTATGGATCAGCTCTTTCTTCCCATTAAGACTACTGAAAAGGAGAAAGCCAGGAAGAAAAGGGTTAAACTCATAGGCTCTCTACTAAAAGTCACTGCAGCAGCTGCAGGGATTGCGGAAGAAATCGGCACCTGGGTACCTGCAGTCCATGAGATAACAGATGAACAGGGAGGTTTATGTGATGACAATATTAATGGGCCACGGAAACAGCACACACCTGGGTTTCTGGAGGGCAAAAACAGGAATGAGGGCAGTGGAAGAGTGGGTGGAGGGAAAAATATAAATTTGTGATACATTATTTGCTGAAAGCAGGTGAAAAAATGTCTAAGGTGAAGTTGTGCTGCCCTGCTGCCCTTGGAATCAATAGCTAAACATTTATTCACTTCAGCAGTACAAAAATCTTGTACTTCATGCTAATCAGAAAATGTAGGGGCATGGTAGCCTGGATTTTTTTTGAGGTGAACTAATGTTTGAAAAACAAAAACAATTTACAATTATTCTCTTCAAGTTGACTTTCATCTAGACAATTATATATTAAGAACTGGAGTTTCTGTATTAAATGTGGCTTAAATCATAATTGGCAGTTTCCTATTTAGAAATTATAGTTTTTCAGCCTCAAAAATTAGAGTTTTTTCTCATTTTACAATTTTGAGTAAAGCCTAAAACCTTTAAATGTGAGCACCTATGTAGTCAATACCCTGTCATGGTATAATCAGGGCAAACACCCATTTCAGATTCTTGTTTTTGCTGCTCTGGGTTTAGATTTGGGTACATAATACATGCTACATAATGTAGGACCTCCTTAGATCCTTTGTACATTCAATTGTCATCTACTACTGGAAGCTTCTGCAGACATTAGGTGCCTAAGTTTTCACCTTTTGTAAAATTTTCTGTCCGTCTAAAGGTCTGACTTGGCCTGAGGTCTGTCACTACCCTGTTGCTGCATGTTGAGCACTGCTGTATGAGCTACTGGGATCTTTCAAGGAGAGGTGTCCCAGCTCCACTCATCACCTAGTGATGTCCTTGCACTCTCTGGTTCTGTGATTGTGGTGAGGTTTGGGGCTCCAGTTTATTTTCTGTCCTAGGATTTGTGAAGCTACTTCTTTCTCTGAAGAAAGTGCCCTAGCAGTTGGTTGGCAGACTCTTTGTTCCTTCAATGAAGCTGTTCCACATTGTTGGGAGATAGTGTTTTGTGGGCCAGAGAGAGTGGGACTGAGCAAGCTGATGAGAATGACTGTAGCTTAAAGGCTAAACCACTCAGATGGGAATAGGGAACAAGTTCTAGTCTCTATTTCAATTAATGTTGGATAAGAAATACTTAAATATTAATTGGGGCAGAGACCAGAACCCCAGCCTCTCCTCTGTGAGGTGGCAGCCCTCAGCAAAGGCTGTCTCCATCCCTCAGAGAGAGCATGGTCTGCAGCCTGGATCTCCCATGGCTGGTGGCCTAACCGATGAGCTCTTGGAGGGAGGTAACCAAGTGAGGTGACTTTTACCAATTGCATTGAAAAAAGACAAAAGCTGTGTCTGGGAGAGGAATCACTGCTGGGAATTATGTACTGCAGGAAGCACCTTTTAGCTGCTTGGCTGTAGTGACAAAGCTAGTGAACTCTCTTCAGTTTTGTTAGCTTACTTTTCTAGTAGTTGTGTAATTTTCTTCATGCACAGAATAGGGAGCCTGTGATTGTGCTCTGGTGATTACCCCAGACAGCGAAGTGATTTAAGTGACTGCAGTGTTGACTCTGACCATGCATCACCCTTATGTGATCTCGTCTGCTCCCTTGTGGTGTTGTCTCGTGCTTTCCAGTATCTGCATCAACAGCCTTATCCCACTCAAACTTACTCTAGAATGGAAGCTTGCTTTGGCATCTACACCAGTTAAAGCTTGCATTATAAATATTTATCTGCTTGCTAATATTACGGTGGCACTTGCAGCAGTGGCTTTGTATCATGACCTGGACCAGGGGATTGAGCGCGCACCCTCAGTCAGTTTGCAGACAACACCAAGCTGGGCAGAAATGTTGATCTATTGGAAGGCAGGAAGGCTCTGCAGAGGGATCTGGACAGGCTCGATTGATGGGCTGAGGACAATGGAATGAGGTCCAACAGGGCAAAGTGCTGGGTCCTGCGCTTGGGCCACAACAACCTCAGGCATCACTACAGACTTGGAAGACAGTGGCTGGAAAGCTGCCTGGTGGAAAAGGATCTAGGGGTGCTGGTTGACAGCAGCTGAACAAGAACCAGTGTGTGCCCAGGTGTCCAAGAAGGCCAATGGCATCCTGGCTTGTGTCAGCAATAGTGTGGCCAGCAGGACCAGGGCTGCAATTGTCCTCCTGTACTCACCACTCGTGAGGCCACACCTCAATTCCTGTGTCCAGTTTTGTGATGTGAAAGACATGACAAGAAGGACATTGAAGTGCTGGAGCGTGTCCAGAAAAAGGCAGTGGGTATGATAAAGGGTCTGGAGCACAAGTCCTGTGAGGACCAGCTGAGGGAGCTAGGGGTGTTTAGTATGGAGAAAAGGAGGTTCAGAGGAGCCTTTACCACTGTTTATAGTTCCGTGAAATGAAGATGTAGTGAGGTGGGGATTGGTCTCTTTTCCTAAGTAACAAGCAGTAGGACAAGAGGAAATGACCTCAAGTTGTTGCCAGGGGAGTTTAGATTAAATATTAAGAAAAAGTTTCTTCACCACGAGAGTGGTCAAGCACTGGAATAGGCTGCCCAGGGAGGTGGTGGAGTCCCAACCCTGGTAGCATTTAAAAGACACATAGATATGTCGTTTGTGGATGCGGTTTAATGGTGCACTGGCCATGCTGGGTTAATGGTTGGACTTGATGATCTCAGAGGTATTTTCTAACTTGAATGATTCTATGATTTTTAGAGGGAGAATAATTAAGAAAATATGCTGAAGTATTCCATATGGACATTGTTAATGGTGTTTTGATCCTAATGAACCTTAATGCAAGCACTGCTTTTTGAAAAGAAGCTGTAGGACTGAGATGCTAGAGCAGCCCATGGATGTGACTGTGGGTGTCAAAGGTGTCTGAGAAACAAAGTTTAGCTGGGTGTGATAGAGAATTGTTCCTCCTGGCAGGAGAGTGCTCACATCTCAATTTAGGGCATTATTAGCATAGTCAGTAGAGTTGACAATATTTACATTCCTTTGTTTTGGAAGTTACTGTCAACTGGTTAGAACCAGCTCTACATTAGGTTTATAATATAAATGTGTTACTTTGCCCACTGAGAGGTGTTTTTTATTTTCTTTCTTGTGTTTAGAAAAGCCTGCCATAGGGAGCTTCTGCTAGGCCACCCTCATAAATGTTTCTCCCTCCTCTGCCAATAGTGTTAATGGGTGATGTTTTTGCCTTAAGAGGCTGCAAAATTTGCTAAAAATATGTTATTTCTATCTGCTTTCAGGAAAAATTTCAGATTGAGCTTAATCTGAAACAGTGCTTGTTGAATGGTTTTCTCTGCTCTGTACATGTACTTTCCCTGTTCACTGGACTTCTGAAAAGAAACAAGATTATTTTCTTTGTCTTGGAGACAGAAAAATACAGCAAGCTGTGACTTGTAATCGTACCAAATCTCTCTTCATGCTGTGAAATTAATTGGTATACTAATAGATTGATGCTGTCTGTCAGAGAAAGAGCTTTGAGTGTAGGCAGCGAGACCACTTTCGACTGCTTCTGAGTGTCCTTATTAACAGACAAAGATTTAATTACAAATCTGCCATTCAACTCCTTCTTCCTACTTAGTTACCACCCAACACTTTCTTTGGGTTCTTGCTTCACAGTTTGGCTGAGAAATCACTCAGGTGTGGCTGTGGTAAGATTCACCTTTCTGTTTCCTGAAATGTGGTTTGTAATCCTAAATTGCTATAGTCACTCATAGGATGGTTGTGTTTCCAAGTGCATACTCCTCATAAGCACCAACTGTAATAGAACAGAAAGGTCAAGAGTTCAGGATAAATACATTTTGTTGTGGCACTGTTTTCTCAGGGTGACTGGCTTGTTCTTACCCTTAAATATACTTGCAAGCCACCAAAAGCATCTGAGTGGTTGCATTTCCTGTTAATGAGCCCAAACAAGGATTTTGGATACAAATTTGGGATTTGACACATTCTGTTTTCTTTGGCAAGGTTCAGGCATTTAGCTCTGCTGGGAATGACAGAGTCAAACAATGGACACTAGGGAGGTCAAAAAAAGGCCAAGTGGGATAATGGAGCCTAACCAAGGGACTGTTGCATAAATACAGAGTGCCTTATTAAAAATACTCAAATTCCCAGCTCCTTCTTTCAGAAAAGGGGCCTCAAATATAAAATGAGAGTGCATTTGCAGCTGCCCTTGGTAATCTTTGGGCAGTAATTAATCAAATCGGGATCTGGCAGTGCTGGTTCTTACATAAGTTCTTTGAAAGAATGACCCCTTATTTGTGCCGAGGTGGTGTTTCCAAGCCCTGTATGTCCCTCCTTGTGCAGGGTATTGAGGGAGCACGTGCTGAGAGGACAGCTCTGGAAGCCAGAGGTATTACCTGGGCTTAAAGCAGAGTGAGGCAAATTTCATGCAGTATTGGGCCGTCAGGACTGCTGATACCTGAAGATCCAGGCCCAGGGCTGGCAGGAGATGCCAGGGAAAACACCTTCATATAATATTCCTGTTTCTCAGGTATCACACACCAGTGGTTGCTTGGATGTTGGACTCGCAGCTCTCTGAACTTGTCAAAATGTTATTTTTGTTCTTCTTTGTGGCCTCTACAATTTTAAAATGCATAACTTTTCTGCCTTGCTGTTGTTTCTAGATGAGGAAGCTCTCTTTAAGAACTTCTTGTGCTGACTCATTCTTTTCAGTATTAATTTGCTGGTTAAAAATAACTTGGGCTTTTGTCTATTCAAGTGGTGTGGAGTAAGATGGTTTTTGGCAGTGCTGGGATTAGCTGTGTTGCCAGTTTTTACAGAATCCTTGCAATGTGATCTGGACTCTCAGGAGCAAGAGCCCAGGAGCTGTGTTGACTTGTACCTTGTGACTACATTCATTTGCCTGGGATTAAGTGGGAAAGGAAGAATACCCTGGATGCTAGACTTTGTGAAACTTGAGTCCAAAAGCCTAAGTAGCCTTCCAGATAAAGTAAAGGCATAAGGAGGAAAAATTTTTGCTGAAAGTCCTCACTGCCTGAGTGCATAAGCAAATAGAGCATAAATTGTGGTGACATGTGTCACTGATAAAGAATATTAAACAACAAATGAAGGTAAGTTTGTTGTCCTTGTTCCAATTAATTTCCTTTGATTTTTTTTTTTAATACCCTGAGCAGTTTTCAGTTAAAAAAAAGAAGATAGTTAAGCTTCCCTGAGAGACTAATGTTGTTCTTCCCAGTCATTCAGTGTTAGAGTGTGCCTGGCAATTGTTGAATGTTTTATGCCTTCAGTACTCATTGGGATCTCATTGGGATTACAGAACAGGAATCTGGATGTATTCCCAGCCATCAGTACACAGGTGGTGTGGTCACATTTCTCTTCTCCTGGGAATCCACACATGCACTGTAGCCCTGCCTGATTGTACCTTCTGTTGTTGATTTTTTTCCTGTTCCCTGCATATGGATGCATCACTGCTTGTCTTCCTTCCTCCTGAACTTTTTTGCTCATTATTAAGCAGTACAGAATGGATGGCACTGACTGGTCATTGGTTCAGAGATGAGATCCACCATACAAAACTGAAAAACCTAATGATCTCTATTGCAGCTGTGATTAGTTACTTGGACCTTGAGGAAACTCATAGGTGCTAATCACATGTGGACGATAATTATCAAGGTGCTTTGAGCTTCAACATCTGCTCTTATTTGTTCAAAACCCACATTTATTTTCAGTCTATTTTTTTTTGTTGTTGTCTTTTAATCAATACTGATTTATTTGCAAGGGTTTCTCCTGTGACTTACTAGGTAGTTTTTGGGAATGGAATTTACCTTTTCCTGGGGATATGTCTTGGCTGCCAGGACATGGAGCATTGCCTGTGACCTGACCCCAGAAGTGCATTATTTGCAAGGTGCAATCAGAGTGAGATGGAGCAAAACATATCTAAATTATGCCTTTGGAATGTAAGCAACTGCTAAAGAGATTTTTGGCAAAAATCCCCCACCAAACAAAAAGAAACCTCATCGAATCAAAACCTGTGAAACCCTGAAAAATATGAGAAAAGTCAGCATCTTTGGGGTTTATATTTTTGTGCTCTTTATGCTGGCATTTTCTCAATTGGATTCATTCTGACTACATCTTACAAAACTGAAGTCTGTTCTGTGTGGCAATGTGAGGCTATCCTTAAATAGGGTCCTCTGTGGGGCAGGTTCTTCTCTTCAGTTCCCCACTTCTGCCTCAAAACCTCAAACTCATTATCAGTTTGTCATTGGTATGAAATCATTAATAAGTTCTTGGCTCCCATCATCTGTACTAATTGTGCTTTCTACAACAAACTCTGTTCTCAAGGGGAAAATTTATGAGAGGAAGGTGACAGAAGGGTGAACAGCAAGAGGCTCAAATATACCACCTCTTTTTCCTCCCTTTGCCCTTATTACAGTATATGAGACAAGCTGGTTATTTTTAGTTATTCTCAACAGTCAGTGCCAGTCAGCATCCAGGAGGTGGGCAGCAAGTCAGGCAGAGGTCAGACAGTGTTATCACCCTTTCATTGTGATGGTCAAATCCACTCTTAAGCTTCAGGATTGAGAGAAATGCACTTTTGCTGGCAAATGTTTTAGATGTGTACATGCAGATGCTCATACATAATCAGAGCTTGTCTGCTTCTATGATGTTATTGTTAAAAAAACCCCATCAAATAGGTAGGACTGGATATGAATACAATTTTTTGCCTTCGCTGCTCATTCATTCTGCCTATGTAGCTTTTCCTCTCTTCCTGAAGCACAGTGTGTTGGCTCTTTCAGCTAAATGTGCCTTGAAGGCATCATCGTAGAGCTGTGATTTTTCACTTCAGTGAAATGGTCGGGCTGTCTGCTCTGATACTTGCTGTGAACTCTGTGTAAAGAGTGGCTGTGGCATTACAGTGTCAGCTTAGAGTGAGGTGGGTTGAAAATGGGTCACTTCCCACCAGTCCTGCACACCTAGTCACGAAAAGGGCATCCAGAGGCAATGCTCTTCACAAATACAACACTGTGAGGTTTGGCTCATGATACAGGGCTTTTTGCATTTGTTTCTCAGGGTCCCTTGTGTCTTGTTTTCCCAAGGGAAGTGGCAACACAACAGCAGTGAGAAGATACAGGATTCTAGTTCTTTGCTTAGTAGCTGGATGTGATCGAAGTGGAAAGGACAAAATTCTGGTCAGTGTGGAGGAAGGAAAGTGTTTCTTTCACAATAACTTCTCTCACATGCCATGACTATCTGCCTTTCCCAGATGAGGCACACGGAGAGATGCATAAGAAAAGCAGGGAAGAAAAAGTAAAGAATTAAAAAAATAGGTATGGATGGGGCTTGGTTGCCAAATAAATTGGAATATATTAAAGGGAAAAACTCAGTATTTTGGTCTATATCAAGTCAGCAACAAGGTTTCCTAAAGTCACTCTGCCTTGGCTTGCTCCACAAATGTGAGAGGAAAAGGATGTCCTTGGTTTGTTATCCAAGGCATAAATGCAATGAAGGGAGAAGGACTGAATCTGCAGACCCCTTTGCAAGATGTTCATAGGCACTTCGTAGAGCTGGAGCTCACCTTATTTTGGCAGCAATTTTTATGGCCATTTAACTTGTTAAGCAGATAAGACATAGCTATAGATGTAGATTTATATGATTGGTGTGTTTTTGATATTAATTTTATTGAAGATCTTTGAGTCATCATCAGACTATTTTAGTTTTGGAGACTAGGATGTACAGCTGTTTTTCATGCAACTTTGTTTGCCAGTGCTCTATAAATGTCAGTGGTGATTTGAAGTCAGCCTCTTGACAGCTTTCATGTATTCTTTTTGCATTTTTGTTTTTATTCATTGTAAATACTTTAAAAAAGCCAATTATGAGTTTTGCCTTAGCACTTTTCTTGCCCTCTAGAATTTATGACTTTTTCTTCCTCTTAACCTGACTACCTGATTTCTTCCCACCAAATTTTTTGTAACATGGAACTTTATTCACAGTCAGAATAACCACTGCTACAGCCTTTGTAACTCTGTGCCTTGAGGCAGAAAGAGCCATGATCATCTATTTAAAGGCAGGATAGTTAGCAAAAAATGTCGAGTTTTGACTGCAGCTGGAAAGCTCCTTGCTTTCCAGTTGCAAGGTTGCAAATATATTGGAGATTGCTTTCATCCCTGTTGTCACTTCATTAAAAATCCTGGCAATAACTAGAGTGAACTAGAGAGGTAATATTTCCATCAAGAAGCAAATTCAAAGGCTGGTTTATCATTCTGTTTTTCATATCATATTGCACTGACCTCTTCCTCAGGGGTTGTATGCAAGACCAAGACACTGAAAACAGAATATGCTGGTTTCTTCTTTATTGTATGCCCCTACTTAAGGAAATTCAGCCCTGACTATTTCTTTTCTGTCCAACACTGCAGCAAAATATATAAGCTACACCATCTGGCAATACTTGTCTTATTAGTGAAACCTAAAACCACAGTCAGTTTTTGTTACATGCGTTTAAGCATTTTTCTTTAACAGGGTTTTTTTTAATCTTGAGTTCTATAAGGAAATTACTTCTATTAGTTGTGCCTTGTAATAGTGGAGGCAGCTCTAAGCATCATTCCCATCTGAGGTCTGGAAGGTCAGGTTATTTTTAAATTTAGTGCTGAGCTGAAAAACAGTTCAGACCCTATAAAGGTGCCATTCAATGGGATGGTAAAATGGGTTGTGAAAACAACAGCAAAGTAAAATACACACATGTCACTTCCTCCACTGAAGCACATAATTCAGGGACTGTTGGGGTGAGGAGCCATGTGCCTTTTCCTCTTCTGGCTTTCTCTTTCCATCTCCTGTCTGTAATCCATTAGAGACTTTTATTATTTCAGCATGATTGGGGTTAACTTCTAAACATGATTTATTGCTGCTTTCTCTCATGAATACAGAGATGGAACTTGTGTTTTCAGCTAGGATATTCTCCAGCTAAATTGAGACTTTTTTTCCTTGCAGTAATTTTCAATTTATAGTTGGGATTTTATTGCACAGCCTTGATAGCCTATTATTGTTCAACCAAGGGTGAGGAAAATTAATTTGGTCTGAGAGAGATTGTATATGAAGTAGACATTTTGATTTTGGTTTTAGGAAGCACTTTCATGTTCTCCAGGAGATAGATTTAAAAAAAAAAAAATTACTTAGCATTTTTGTAGAGTCTTCACTACTTCTCATTTAGAAGATACCAATAAATACTGTAGCAGTAATTTGACCCTTCAGCAATGTGCACCTGTAATATGAAGTGTCTCTCACCCTCACCTCTCCTCCTGTGCTGCAGCTCCTGCTGATGTGTGTGGTGTTTGTGCAGTTGGCCAGCTGAACAGCAAGTCCATTGCAGTACCAGTATCCAGAATTTTCACATACCTTGGAGTGAGAAGCTTTGCTGAAGGAAAAAAAGTCATTTATTTGAAGAACTTCTGTAGATAGATAAAGAATAAGCAAATTCTTTTAATAGCAGAGATAGTTTTCCCAAGGTGAACTTTTTTCTATACTTACCTACTTAATTTTTCTCAAAAGAGGCCTCAAACTTCCTTTAAAGCAAATTAATCATCACATATCATTGTCACACAGTCCAAGCCACGCCCCACTCCTTCTCTTAAATCCAGCCAGATTTAAGATATAGTTGTCCTGGGAGGTGGACCTGTGATGATGGAGGTGTGTCTGGGTGTGCTGAGCTCCCTTCGTGCATGGCTGGGCTTTCAGAGGGCACTGACTGCAAGAAATGTGGTCCTAGCAGAGGTTTCCTGTGCTGTTGAGTAGCTGGCTGGCAGCACTTGGGGCTTATTCGAAGAGAATTTTTCTCCCAGAGGAGACAGATGAACTTCCTGTGGCTTCAGCGTGGCTTTTCTGGGAGTGGATAAGCGGAACAGCAGTTGAGTTATGAGGGGACATGGGTATGAAAGAAAACCAAAAGCACCAATAGAACATCTCTCCTGATTAAGATAATGAACATTAAGAGGTTGTATCTGGGCCTTGTCTCTGGATTGATGGGATGCTAGGCTTTTGTTTGGTTGTCAAGATCACTGCTGTGTAAGGTAAGTAGGATTGGAGTTGGTGTTTTAAGAGGAGCTAATGAAAAAAAAAAAACACATTCAAAGCTGATTCCAGGTCTTTTTTTCAGCCAGGAAATGGCTTTTGCAGATGCCACTCGCTGTTGTTTCTGAGTAAAGGGAGAACTATAGCTGTGTCTTCTCTTGTGGACTCAAACATCTCTTCTGTGCATCCCCTTCTAGGAGGACTGTCTTCCTTTCTTTACTTGTGCGTTATTGACTTTCAGTGTATTTTACAGCCTTATACTCTTAAAAATTTTGTGCCTTACTTAGGCCAGATACATGCATTTCAACTATTTTCAGTGTAAAAATAGCCTGAAGGCAAACTCAGGCATGTCCTGCGTCTTCAACTTAGTTAAGAATTTCCTTATTCAGGGAATGCAGTGGTTATGCCCTCCAGCACTGTGCCATTATAGAAGAATTGCCATCCCTCAGCTTTGTGCACTTCCCCGGATTCAAGGACGTTAAACCTCACAGTTATTGTCAAAAAATGAATGCAAGATTTGCACTGGGCTAAAGTTCTGCAGCACAGAAAACATTTCCAACCTCCTTACATTGCAAGAGCTACCTTAGAAGGCTTTTTTTTCCTGTAAGGTATGACCACCTGGCTACAAGAAGTATCTCACTTGGTGCCAGACCAGACTTGAGAATCTCTGCTCCAGTCTGTGGTCTTATTTGGCTTCTTCTTTTTCTAATGTTTATGTGAGGGATAAGTTTTTGAGACCTTAAGTGCTTGTGCTTTTTTTCCGCCCTCTTTGACATCAGCCAAACTCTATCTAGCTTTTGCTAGTATCTGTTTGCCTCATTGTTTGAAAATTGCTGCAGGTTGCTGTTTAACCATTTGTATGCTGGCACGCTAAGTCAAAGGAAAAAACAACCAAACAAACCCTCAGTGCTTCTCTTTTCTATTCTGTAGAACTGAATGAGTTTCATGTCCTCTGTGTGCAACACTTCACTTAGAGCTCACAAATGGAGTTTTTAGCTGTTAGCGATAATAGCGATAAAACCAATTCTTTTTTTCTGAAAAGGCTCTGCTGTGCTCTGTAGGCAGGGAAGTGCTCCAGTAACTGCTGCAATTAAAACCTTTCTGCTTTGGAACATATGGCAGGATGGGATAAACAGGCAGGAAGAAGGAAGCTTTGTATGACACACGGCAGGAAAAAGGGCTTTGGTTGGAGAGAGAAACAATTTTATACATTCAAAAAGTGCTCTAAACCAGCCATGGTTTGCCTTCTGTGACTAAGAGATTGGCTCCCTATAAATGCTGTCACACATGTTGTGGCTGGGCACACTAAGCATGCTCTAAGCTTGTCTTTTTTTATGGGTGAGATGAAGGTGTATGTGCAGTTCAAGATGATCTTCTCCAAAAGAACACCCTCCCTACAAAGAAACCAAACCTGAGGTAGCTACCAGCAGACTGCGTGTAGTTCACACTCATGCTGAACAGTGCTCTTTTAAAAAAGAAAGCCCACAAATTAGCAGAAATTATCTATCTCTCTATGGGATTTCCATCTAGAACCACTAACATTATCATGGTGGACAGTCCATATTTTTTGATTCCATGGGAAACAAGAAAAAATTTTCTGCCTCACCCTCAAAATGTTGTATTTCGTAGGCAAGTAATTTTTTAATCTTATGGAAATTATAAAGATCATCTTGATATTTGAGGACTAGTGATGCCTGGTGCTGCCATCTGTTCAGCTCTCTGCCTACTTGGTGAGATAATTTAACCAGTCTGTTCCTATAGCACGCATTTATCTTTTTCATATGAAGGATAAAATACCATGGAAGAAATTGTTTGCAATAACACTATTTCTTTTTAACCAGGACATATTTTGCCAATTTCCTACCTCTCTATATAAATGCATGCATTGTTTTGACTGCTAATAAAAAATCTGCACTGTTTTAGAAGTGCTCTAATTTAAGGTGTATCATTTGTACAGATTTGTTACAATGAGATGATTTTTTTCCATTAATGGGATGTTGAGGCACTGAGGCTCAGATCCCCATTTTTAGTAACAGGCTGCCCTCTTGCATTTTTTGGTTTCTTTGACACTTGGTGATCTGTGTGAGATAATGGAGGAAGCTTGTGTTGCATCCTAAAGCTCAGAAATTCCTGGGATTCTTGTTCCTCTAACACTAACTGAAGTGTACTGCTTTCCCTACCCAAACTTCAAAAATTGTGGTATTTTTTCTAGCGCTCCTGATATTGAAGAGCTTTTGACAGAGCTAGTATGAATCTGTTTTATTCTCCTTTATATATTGCAAAAGAAGACCCAGACTCTGTCATGTAGCAATTCTTTCATATATATTTTGTGTGCTTGAACATGGAAATCACTAGCAACACCAAGCACTTTCCCTGATGGAATATTTAAAGAACCTCCCATTCTTTTTGGTTTGTTACTCAATTATAGGGTATTACAACTGTCTTTCTCCTTAAACAAAGGCTTTTTCACTTTAAGAAATTGCTTCTACGTAAACTCTTCTGTTCCATTTCCCATTTACTTCCAAAGCTGTGTACCAATGCTAAATCCAAGTTTCTAGTTGAGATTCTAGGCAGGAAAAATTGCGTCACTGGCTTTTGTTCTCCTGTGAAAGCCCATACTAATGGTGACTGCCTTATATAAAACAGTCTCTTTTCACCTTGGAAAACAAAGAAGAGTTCCTGTCTGAAAAAAGTACTGTGGCATTTCAGTGCTTTCGAAGAGCTGTGCTGAGCTTTGTCCAGAGCCTCGACTGTCCTTAGCAGCGTGAGTCACACTCAGCACCGGTGTTGGGGTGATTAAATACGTGGTACTGGCACAAGTGGGGCCATCTCTGAGCCAGTTGCCAGGGCTGGGAGAAGGGGAGCCCTCAGGCTTTGTGCAGAGCCTGGCAGAGAGTGGCTGCTTGACCTCTGGGCCAGTGCAAGAAAATAGCTGTGCCACAGGCTGGTGTAGGCTGTGGGACCTGCTGCCCTCTTACCCATCCCTTCCAGTCTTGCACTTAAAAACACCTGGATCCTATTCAAAGCTCACCAAACTGACAGTGTGTGAAAGTTTCCTATCTGAACTCTTCCCCTGATTGTCCTGGATTTGGATCAGACTTGGGATTTCTGTGTCAAAGAATGGGAACGATGCTGGAGCTTGTGGCGTGGAGTATCTCTTACCACAGTCTGTTACACTTGGTGAAATGTGTGAAGGGAGTTCTGTAATAGGGGAAAAATAAGATTTGTTTGTGATTAGTCAAGTTCTGACTGATTTTGATTTATTACCTTCATCTCAAGCAAATATTCAGGGCCTTGTAAAAAAAACCAACCCTATTATAATATATATGATAGGATATCTATCATATGTCGTATATATGATATTATGATTGACTGTTTCCATTGTATGCTTTTAATGCGGGTTGATTGACACACTCTAGCTGGTTTATGTTAAAATATGCATTCTCACCCATGATCTTAAAAAGAAGGGAGAACTTGAGAGAAAATTTTAGTTTAAAAAAAAAAAGGAATTTGATTGCCACAAGATATCCTGAGGCTCACTAAGAGTATTAGAGACTGGTTTGTCTCTCTGTCCATGAGACAGACAAAACAGTGACAGAGCTGTTGGTCTGTTTCTGGTTTTTGTTATTGGGGTTATTGAGTTATTGAGATGTGATATTTTCTTCCTTTTTAGCAAATAAATAAACAGCTTAAACCATTTGTCAAGATTGAGATATTAATGCATTTTATTGATCGGGTTTGGCAAAGGATCAGCCTGCAAGATTAGCAATCTTTTGTATTTTCTTGCAACTTTGGATTTAGCTATTAAACGTGATTTGTATGTTTTTCATTAATCTCTGTTTAACCCAAATGGCAGATAGTGGGGAGAAATTAGTATTTGACGCAAGTTCAGCACACTGATGCCTCTGTTGAAAAAATGGTGAATAAGAAGTAAAGGTTGGAGAGGCAGAGGAATAAAACATTTTGACAGTCTTTAGGGGGAAGAAAAAGGACCAGAAATAGGAGAGAGAGCAAAAATGGAATTGGTGGTGATGTTATGCAGGGCTGGGATGTTTTTATTGCTGAGTTTAGAACAAATCAGGGCAGGAAAAGCTTTCAGTACAATGTTTAGATTTAAGAAAAGATTTACTGGAATTTCTCTGGGTCACCCAAACACTTCTCTGAGAAAATGAGAAAAAAGAAAATGAAAGTCTGTTTGGAACAGGGATGTTTAGTTTTGCTTGAAATCTGCCTTTGCTGGTAGGAAACTAGCAGGCCTACTCTGAAATATGTAGCTTAGTGAGTAAAAGCAGTTTCTAAATAAAACAGCAGGTTTGTCAGGGTCAAACAGGAGCCTGTCAGAACAGTGCTACAGTAGCTCCAGTCCCTTAATGGGATGGACTGAGGAAAATATTTAGGCTTTATGCTGCATTTATTTACAAAAAAACAGTCCCGGTAGAAGGGATTGTGATACCGTAGTGTGCTGGGCTAATAACTAAGAGCACATCTGCATTCTGTCTAGATGCTCCTGAAACTCAGCTAACATGATCTCTGAGAGACTCAAGAGTGTGGGGGGAAATCATTTAGGATTCAAAGGCTCATGTCTTGTCCTTTTGTTGCTATGTGCGAGCTGTCTTCAAAAGCTTCTCATTTAGTGATGATAGCTGGAAAGGTCTACAGGGAAAGTGACGGTTCCTACTTTCGGATGACCAGAAATGGATTTTTAGCTTAAACTTGAAGCTTTGAACTGCACTTAGAAAGAATTCCATACTTTATGGAAACTCAGGGATTTTGACTTGGTACCTCCCAAGGTGCACAGTCAATGTCCCTGATTTGTACTGGGGATTTTCTTTTCCTGAAGCAGCTCAGCTCTTTTCCCTGTGCTTGCTGCAGCTACACCACTCTGGCAGCAGACACCAAACTGCTGCAAAGTAATGGCCACCCTACTCTGGAACATTAAAATAGGTAGCACTTTAATTTCATGTTCTACATATTCTACAGGCTGAAGAAAAACTACCTATGTTATGGAAGTTTTGATGTGATCAAAGGCAGAAGCTATTAAACAAGGGGTAATGCACTGCCAAAAGCTGTGATTACTCCAGAAGTTCTGCTTGGGGGGTTTTTCCCCATTCTGCCCTTGTATTTGGCAATGTCCTACATTACCCTGCACAGAGAACATGGTGCAGGTGTGCTGTGTATCCTATGATCCATACATATATCTGTAGGGAGGCACACAGGCTCAAGAGGATGCCAAGTCGATTCTCTGATTGATATGCTGGGTAAACTCACCCTCAGTATAATAATTAAGAGCCTAAGGAATTGTTGCAGCCTGGATTGTTTTCCCTATAGACACTGGTAGCAGTATTTCAGTGATGAAAAACCTGGTAATTGTCTTCAACTGTGTAGGTATGACATAGAATATATTGATCAGTTAACGAAGGGGAGTTCATAAATTTCATCTTATTCCTGTTGCTTATCTGAATTCTGATCTGGTTCAAGTGTGATGTTGTTTTTTCTCCCTGAGGTTAGCTGTCGTTTTATTAGATTGATTATTCTGCTGCACTTTTTTGCAGTGTATAACTGAGTTCAGTTGTGCTGTATCAGGCTATTGGGCATACAACAAAATTAAAACTAAAAAACTTGCATTTAAATAGTTGTTTGCTGAAACTGATACTGAATTTCATTAGTAATGACCTGTGTCAAGGTCACGGTTGAGTGCTTTAAGAATTTAGAGAAAATTTAAGAACACTGTTGTCGATGTTCGCGCGGGCAGGGGAAGCATGCGAGCCAGCCAATATGGTTGATAGAGCAAGCTTCGCTTTATTGATCTACAGCGTCTCCTTATATACCTTTCAAAGAGCATATCAGCTGGGAAAATTCAGCAAGCACAAGGCATATCTACTGGGAAAGTACAGCAAGCACAAGGTCTGGGAAGGTATATCAACTGGGAAAGTACAGCAAGCATAAGGCGCATCTATTGTGTACTGTTCAGCATCTTGCTGTAATTTCTGCATTGTAGTTAACACAATATTCTTTTGCTTATACAAAGGCTGCTTTCTCAAGCACTATTATGCTTCTCTAAGACAATAAGCAGGGTTGCTTGTGCTACACTTTTGTGCTATACAACAGCTCTGTGGACCCGTGGCCGCGTTCATGCAGCCACTCTTCCACACACTGTAATGAATTTAGAGCCATCCTCTAAAGTTTTGTAGTATTTTATATTAAAAATAAGTTAGAAAAAAAACAAAGGGAGCTTAAATTATCAATCAGCAGTGGTCTAATGGGAGGGTAGGAAGTGGAGGGAGCAGTTAAGGCTTTGACTGCAATCCTTCACTTCTGCCAGGAAAGTTTCTTAGCAGTTCCTGGAGATTAACAGTCCAGCACTCCTCTGTTATCCATGGGTGCCCATGCACCTCGGGGGTGTGGCTGAGGGCTGGATGGGGAAGGTGTCACACTGCCCTCATCTCCCCAGGCCACTGAGCCTGCCAGGGCCACCAGTGGGGCCAGTCTGGCACTCCCATTTCACCCAGCTGTCACTGGCAGGCTTGAAGGCTTGAGCGAAGGCTCAGTTCAGAATTTGGAAACACTGCTATTGACATAGATGAGGCTTAGGTGAACATGTCTTTGAAATTCAATGTTTCCCCCTCTGCTTCTCACCTGGACGTGTTTTTCTAGATTTCCATAAATCTGGAAAGAAAGTAGTTCTTCATTTATCAAGGTCCTTGAGCACAGCTTCAGTGATGACAAGAAAACTTCCTTTTCCTGCTGCAGCTGAGCCCCAAGAGCTGCTGAGTTCCTTTGCTCATGTGTGCTGTAATGATCATCAAGATTACTTGATATTTGTTGTGACATGCTGCCCTCCTCATGCCACAAGGTGTTTATAGAAGATTATCAGTGCTTTACTGGATTTATCTTTAAGTTACTGAAGGGCTGTTTGCAGGGGTTTTTTGTGGGTGTTCCCAGTTAGTTCTTTTATCTGTATCTTATTAATGTATCAATAAACTGTTTAAGTAGAAGGCTTCTGCTATCATACCAACACCCATTGTGAGCTGGATGAAAGTCCAGTAGAAACAAATGGTGAAAGGAAAACAGCAGTGGTTTTAAGGGGGAACACAAGAGTAGAAAAAAATAGATTTAAACATAATTTTTATACCCATAGCTAGACAATCCTATCACTTACTTGATATTTTACTCCCTGAGCAAATACAGAATTTTATGGCATTTTTTTTTCCATTTTGATGCATTGTAAGCAGTTAATGATACTCGGTGTTTATTCAATTCCCAAAGGAATAATTTAATTCTAAGGCTGTGCAGCCATAGGCAACATGCTTCAATAATCTGTGTGAGAACTGCAGCATTAATAGTCAGTCCAATGACTGCAATATGCATGTATTACATCTGTATTTCTGTCCTGCATGCTAAGCAGCAAGAATCTTGTTTGTTCAGCCTTTTAAGGAAAAGATAGAAAACTGTCAGCATGAAAATTATTGCTGTTGACTGTAATATATATATGTATAGAGTAAGTGTGTGAAATTTACAGTCTATATTAGAATTAAAAAAAAGGGCCGATTATAAAAGCCGAGATCAGGTTTCAAACCAATTTATATTGAACAGTGAAGAGTACTACACTGTTACAGCCACATTTCCTGAGTACAGGTGTTTTCACTGTCCATATCAATAAATTCAAGTAACCTTCAGTGCAATTTACCAAATCTTTTATGTGGGCATTTGTGTTCACAAATCACTATGTGTGCTGTAATGAGTAAAATTATGTGTAAAATTTGGTCCTAAAAGTTGTGGTTTACAGACAGATGAGGTACTTACCTTTGACTATATTTGCCACCTAGGCCACTCAAATATCTGCTCTAAAATAAAAACCCTAAGTCTTTGATGAAAAAAAGTCATTAGTCATTGAGCCATGTTTGTCTTTTTAATATTAATCAGCTGCTGTTTCTGAATTGATGTTTCTGCTCATGCCACAGAAGAATTAGTGGGGGTGGGTGGGTGCTCTGCACACAAGGTCAAATAAGCTGCAGAATGCTGTGCTGCTTTTTGTGGCAGATGGGTAATGTTACATGGATTTTAATTACTGCAATTGCTCCTGACTTTGAGGAAGTAGTCTCCCTTAATAATGACAGATTTGGCCACATAATTATATTTAAATTTTGTGGCTCAGATGTGTTTGTTTAAAGATGCCATGCCTCTGCCCATCTGGAGGAGAATAATTACTGAAGAGTAACTTTCTTGTTGTTCTTCTTTTCATAGCAACCTTTTATATTGTATTGATATTTTTCAAGGGGAACTTGAAAGAGCCTGTTGTCATTGGGAGGGTGGTGGGTGTAGATTCACAGAGCTTTTAAAACACCTCTGCAGCTGACAATCTGCAGGAATAATTTTGTCAAGGGAAGCTCTGCTATGAGCACAGGCTTACAGAGCTCCTTTGATGTTGAGCTCTCACAGCTCCTCTGCAGCACAATAGAGAATGTGCCGGCAGATGACCCCTTGAAATAGATTTGTACCTGTGAAGAGATTTTTTTATCTCCTTTAGCCACTTATTCACTCCACTTTCTAGAAGGAATTAAAGGTTTCTTCTTTCTCTCAATGTATTTCTCCTCCACTGTGAGGCACAGTGAAGGAATACTATGTTATTCTTTTTTCCCCCCAGTATCTACTTTTTGTTGTAGTTCATTGCCCATCTCCCTGTATGTCATGCAAGGGCATCTAAAGAATTTCCTCTGTGGCAGGAACTATCTGGAATCCTCATTTCTTACCTGGTCCTCTGCTTGTAGAGGACAGAGAGATGGCTGAAGATGGATAGACTGGCGAAATGGAAGTCTCCTGCAGAGAGGAACAGATGCATTTATTTCCTGCCTTCTGTGGGTAGGAGAAGAAATACTGTTTCTGTCTTTCGGTGTGAAAGACTCTGCTTCAGATTGAACATTCAAAATAGATCTCTGGGAAAGGCAAAAGTAAAGTCAGGAAGCAAGTTTCTGGGAAAGATGATGGGATTGTTGGAAGTCTTTAACAAGAGATTAGATGGATACCAGGAATGATGTAGATGTAGTTGCTCTTATCCTGGGAAAGATAAATGAACTACTAGAAGCTGCCCAGGGGCCCCTTTGAGATCTAGTTTTTATCACTGTTGTGATCTTTGGTAAGCTGAGGATCAGGATTAGTTACATGTCTGATTAATTTGAACTCAGCCCCCTACTAATTTAGCTGCACTGTCCCAGGGACCAGATTTATTGGTACTGCTGGGCAGCCCTGGGTCTGCATGTCAACTCTCTCATCTTTCTGTGCTCCCACCCAGTCCTGCAGCACAGCCCTCCTACAGCAGCGGGGAGCAGAGGAACTTGCTCACAGACGTGGATGTTGCAATGTCTGGCTGGTGTTTACAAGACCAAAGATTGGCTTGGTGTGCAAATTGGAAAAAGCAGAGCTTGAGTAGTATTGTGAGGCAGTGCAGGATGGGGAGGCTGAGCTGAGAGCCCCGAGCTGGCATGTGCATCCCTCGGCAGCATGGCTTGATTACTGGTGTAAGGAATAGAGGGGAAGGTAGGACTGAGCTAGCAGCCAGCTGTAATTAAAATAGCTCCAAGTCCTGAGGAGGAGAGGCAGGCACCATGGGGAATGGAAAGCTTACAAGGAGCATAGCTGTGTGCCTGAAACATGGGACAGTGGAGCCACTGCCCAGCATGCCTGGAGACGGATTACTACAGGGAGCTCTGAGACTGTCCTGACAGCGAAAGTTAGGGAAAGGAGAAAGCAATATGAAAACAAGCAGCCACTAAACAGGGACATATTTTTCCATACCAACCAAACGTAATGGAGCCTAAAATAGTAAAGCTCACCACTCTTATTTGGGTGCTTTGGTGTTTTTTCTCTTTCCTCCTTTCCACCTTCAGGCATTCACTTTACTGCTCCTGGCTCCTTAAGGTTTCAGTGCATACAGTGAAATCTTAGTCCTGCTAAAGGCTACGTTAATTTTACAGTTTACATCAATGGGGCTGGGTTTCCTCCTCTGGAACTTGCAACAGATCATACAGTTGTTGCTGAGCAGCAAGCATATCCAAATTAGAAATGACATGTTTTCCTATTCCCTACCTCCTGCTAGCACCATGCCTGTGTGTCCAGCCTGTCAGCAAAGTCAGGGAGTATAAACACCATTAAAACTATCTTTGTTTGTTTTCTGGAGTGGCTTACTGTCTTTGATCTGGCTGGTGATGTAAAAGGTAGCACTGGCCCAAGGGAGGGTCAGGACCTGGGAAGGGCAGCTGTGGGACTGATGAGCTTAAACTGATCACAGCCCCACACCCTGTTAGCACAACTTTTCTTTCGTTGATTAGCTAGTGCCCCTTTTGGGTCTGGAAGAAAATTTGGCATTTTGGACCTGACAGATGGCCTCTCAAAGAGATACATGTAACTGGCAGATGCTTCTCCTAAGTGATCGGTTGGGCTTGAAAACTCGCTCTTGGCCTCTTGATGAGCTTGAAAAGGCCTGTGCAGCTTCTCCATCAAAAAGCCTGCCTTGAGGCATTGTCATGTAGAATCACTGCTGTTGGCTTCTTAAATTGTATATAGAACGTGACAACGTAATAGGAAAGGTTATAACTGGGCAAAAAAAAAAAAATCCATTCAGTCTAAAATGCCCCAGATCCACCCCTTCTTTTTTTTTTTCTTTGAACTAATCTGTCAAGAGCAGTTTGGATTTGATGTCTTTATAATACTACTCATCCTGCTGAGAGGTAGTTGGGTGATGTGGAGTGGGCAACAGCCCCTGCCTGCTTCAGAGAGTGCACACTTGAAGAAAAGGAGGCTCAGGGGGAGACCTTACTGCTCTCCAGAACTACCTGAAAGGAGGTTGTAGCCAGGTGAGGGTCAGGCTCATCTCCCACCTAAAGATTGAAAGGATAAGAAGAAATGGCCTCAAGCTGCACCGAGGAGGGGGGAGGGGAGGGGGACGTTTAGATTAGGTATTAGGAAAAAATTTCTGCACCAAAGGGATTGCCAGGCACTGGAACCTATCACTTAGGGAAGTGGTTGAGTCACAAACGCTGGAGGTAGTTAAAAGATCTGTAAATGTTGCACTTAGGGACGTTGTTTAGTGGTGTCCTTGGCAGTCCTTGATGTGAGGGTGATAGAACATGATCTTGTCAGATCTTTGATCTTCATCTGCATCCTCTCTCCCTTTCCATCCCTGACAGGCAACGTGGTTTATCCTAAGACAAGTACACTAGGTGGGAATTGCAGAAGGACCTGTCTGGATGCTCACACAGTTAATGCATTCCAGAGGTGGGGGAACCGTGATGGTTGTGATTGACTCTGGTACACATCAGCCTTTCTGCCACACTCGATTAACAGTTTAATTTGGAGCTCTTACAGGTCTTTTCCAACCTATATGGTTCTATAAATGGGAGTGGGATTGTTCTTTGGACTGTGGGTGAACATGGTTTTGTCCACTAGTACCTGGAGAAATTTGAAAGCCATTCTAGGCCTGAAGGCCAAGGCATGGATGTGTCATTTCCTTTTTTTTTATCCAGTCAGTGTGGAGTTTAGAAATAAATCCTCCCACTTCTTAGATATGTTTAATGCCACTAGAGCTGCAGGAGACGTATGCGTAGCAGAGTCT
The DNA here is from genome assembly GCA_013397755.1 of Cnemophilus loriae. Classification (NCBI taxonomy): domain Eukaryota; kingdom Metazoa; phylum Chordata; class Aves; order Passeriformes; family Corvidae; genus Cnemophilus; species Cnemophilus loriae. Next base: position 1,959,738 of record VZTF01007564.1, on the reverse strand, counting down.
TAAGTTTAAACAAAATGGCATCCACAATGTTCTCCTCATGGCAAAATTTGTTCCAGCCAGTTGATATTTTGCTGTTTGCAATGATCATATGTTCATGCAGGATACCATTCCACAGATATGCAGAAGAATCGTATTAACTGAACTGTGCTGTAACCCTGGAGTCTGAATTTTCTCTCACACCATTTTAATGAAGTTTAGTTCGGTGGAGTTTCTCATTCTCTGAAGGAATTAAGAATATTATAGCAGTGTTTGTTACAGAGTGCTGATGTTAATTATAAATAAGTATAATTAATACATTAAGAGATAACTCATGTATAATTAATGCACTAATGCTAATACGTTAATTGCTATAAATGCAGTCAAATCAAACCATTATTTTTCAGATAATATGCGTGATTAGAGATTTGTGGTTCATACCATCTTATAAAGAAGTCATCATAATATTGTGTTGCCATGATACTCAGCAGGAAAATTTAATACCTGAACTACCAGAACATTCCTTATTTCTATATTTTTAGATATAGTTTTATATGAAAGTCAATAAAATAACTACTTTGTAGGGATTTATATGTAGCAGGATTTACGACATTAAATATTATGGGTTTCAGACTCTGTGATAAGTGCATAAATGGGCCATTTAATTGCCCTTGATACAAATTCACCCTACTTCTTTAGATTTAGCTATTCCAATTAAATGCACAGAGCATTTCAGATGATTAAATTATTAGATGTATTGTAAATCCTTTATTTGAGATCTGTTGCTGGTGAAGGAACTTGAAACATACATTAGCATGATCTGGCTTCTAATCTGTATGCTGTAGCCAACAAATATATGGCTTTTTTCATCCTTGCTTTTGATAGTGCTGTCATTCTGTGAGTATATCCACAGAAGGGAAAGATTGGCAGTACTTATGCTATGCTACAGATACATCTTCAAACATCACTTGTCCACAATAGCATGTTTTTTTTCCTGGTTTTTTAGACAATGAGTGATATAGCTAAAACTAAGGAATGTCAGAATTGTACATAATTTCAAAAGTTAGTGGTTTCTGGGTTTGGACAATAGGAGCTATATTTCTGTTCCTAGAGTAGGATGCCAATACAGCTGCTTAGAGCAGATACAGTATCATGAGGTCTAACAAAGCCACCTGAATGAAGCTTTTTGAAGGATGAGATCAGAAAAATTCAGGTTAAAAAGGAGGATGCAGTCTTCTGACAGTGATGAAAAAGAATCTTTGAAATAATTTATTTTGTGGTGTAGTGATATCTGTGTATTGAAATAGAAGCAAAAGTAGTTCTGTAAGAGATGCTACAGCCCTGCTTAGCTGGGCATCTGCATGTATGAATCAGGAGGACTGGTGTGCAAATTCTGCAAAAGTGTCAGGCCAGGTCACTTTAGGTCATTCACAAAATCCCTTTATGTTTTTAAATATACCTGGAAGCATGGAAAATGTCATTCCTTCAGTTCAAATTGAGTATTGCTGTATATGAGGGAGGGAAACTTTAAGGCTAGCATAGAGGACTCTGGGGACTTAAAACACTTGATGACAAATAAATAAAATGGTTTTTGCTGTTCTATTGCCACTTTCATTCTCTGTTCTCTCAACCCCTGTTAAATTGAATTTTCTCTCACTATTACTGTTCGTCATAAAAAATACATATTTTATTTTCCTCTGCAGAATAAAGTAAACATGACATACAAATTTACAGTGGGACTTGTCAACAAACACATAAGATCATGGATATTAGGCTGAGCATAAACTTTCTTTTATATTCAATTTACCACTAGTGCAATAAAACTGTCATCAGATCGAATAGGATTTTATCCTGCATCAGCTATAAAACAATGCCATTAAATTGGAAGTATGCAATTTTACCACTGTTCTCTTGCTCTCTTGTGAGTTATGAAAATTAAAAAGTCAGGTACAGCATCATGCTATGGCTTACATATTCCAACATATAAGTAGGGATTTAGTCTGAGTAGTTTGGGGTGTATAATTAATTTATGATTTATAAGGCTGGTTTTCAGTGTGAAAAATAGTATGTTTAGCTGCAGTAAGGACCTGAAATCTCTTAATGAACATTTGTTTGACCAGAATGTATGGAGAAAGCTCAAACACTAGTTCCANGTATGAAAAGCAGTAGACAAAATACAGACATAGGAAAGAAAGTCCTTTATGTACTCCAGCATAAGGGGGAACAAAAATAATGGGACTGCATTCACTTTCAAAAGAAGGCTTCAAAACACTGCCCCCTTCCAAGAAATTTAGTCTCTTTTTTCACAGTTCAAGAAACCAGAAGCAATTGGAGTTCACTTCTTACATTGGAGATGAGAGTACCCGGATTTAGGGGTCCCTTCCTTGCCCAGTTTGCTTTCTTTAGGTGAATTGATAGACCACAAGAGCAAGTGGCTTCCTAGGGTAGCACTTGGAAGTGTTCTGACATGAAAATTGTGTATTTTTTCATAGGGTTCAACATTTAGCCATTTCCATTCCTTCCTTTTAAAGTACCTTCTCACTTGCAATTATTTGATATTACACAATGTATTGCAATTTATCCACACGGGATTAATACAATGTGCTCTGCATGTAGCATATGAAATACAGCATTTAAAAAGTCTATGCTGAATCAAAAATTAATACTGTATTAATATATATTACATTTAATTTGCTAAGAAGTACAAACTTGTATTATTTAATATTCTGCTGATGCTCAGAGACCTGTCAGGATTGATGGCTGGTAGTATACAGACATGGTCCTTGCCTCTGCAAAACCCAGAGATGTATTTCACTTTTCATATACTGAAATTCTGAAAATATATCTAAGTACCAGTAAATAGGTGACCTGAACAGACTTCGTCTGGACTGAACCTGCTGTTTTTCATTTGCCAGGGTCTGCTCCGTTATGTGTACGCACATTAGAGGTGCTGTGGGGCTGACATCTTCCACAATTAGTGCTCACGTATAATGAGATGCAATGCTGACAAGGACTCTCTTGTTTTCTATAGTTTCACTGAGAGGCCTTTTCCTTCTTCTTTGGCACCAACCCATTAAAGCCGTTTCACCATGTTCAGCTGATGGCTGGGATTGAAAATAATTTCAGCCATTAAGACTTTGCTTGTGTGTCATCAGCTCCACCTCTTGGATTAATTTGGTTTTTGCAAATCCAGTACATAGTTCATAGTAGGGGAATTCTCTCTGGGAATGTAAAACGTCCTGAGGCAGTGCCCTAGTAAAAGCATCTGGCTCAATTGCTTTGTCCTGCAAGTTCAGTGCTTGATGAGTAGCAAAGTTTAATTACAAATTACTAATAAATTGGGTTATGTTGTCCTCTAGTGGCTCATGCAGATAACTGCCCTGCTGGCAAAATCCTTTTGCTTTGTGTTTTTAAATCCTCTCATATTCTTTTCATACAAGTCCACCAAATAAAAAATTTGCCTCTTACTGCCACTCTATCAGTATAGCAAGATCTCTTCTCTATAACTGCAGATATTTTGCTTGAGAAATATGTATTGTAAATAGTTCAAAATAACAATAGGATTGTGTGAAGATAATATATTTAATCAAAGCATTTGATGAAAATGAATATATCCTTCTTACCAACAGTAAAAGAATAAACTCAACTGTTGTTTTTTTTTGTTTGGTTTTTTTTTTGTTTTGGTTTTTTTTTTTTTTTTTTTTAATAGGTTCAGGACTAGTTCACTTCCAGAAAATACATAGAGGTCATATATAAGGGAAATCAGAATAGCCCTCCACATGTCCTGTGGCTACTCACTTGTAAACCTCTGAAACACCGGGCTTTGGGCCTGTGGAGTGGAATCACTGCCTTTCCTGGCAAGCATGGAGAGCACTGGAGTGCTCTGGGTGATTGCCAGGATAATGCAGATGTTTACAAGTAGGAAGAGGGGTCTAGAGCATGAGCAAGAACTCCTGGGTGTTTGCAGTGACAAAACACACGTTTTATATTGCTTTGAAAAGGTGATGCCATATTCTGTAATGTGCTGAGTTGGTTTTGTCCCTGTATCAGAGCAGTGGGATTGCTTCCAGCAGAGGCCTTGGCCCTGACCATGGGAAGTGTGGCAGGCAGTGTTTGGGCAGGCATGGCACATGGGATGCTCCAACTGGCGCGTCTTCCTTTTTCCTGCTGTTTCTTCCTTGATGAAATGCCATGAGTAAGGACAAATAGAGGCTGCACTGCAGAAAGTTTCTCTATGTATAAGAAGAGGAGAATGATAGATGGTTCTGTTTATATCTCCAAGATTACAAAGAAAGCAGCAGCTATAAATGGTGAAGAAATGTGGTATCTCTCTTAAGGAAATGCTGGTGCACTCCAGCAAGGTGATAGCTCATGTTTTCTGTTGCAGTTTGCAGTGACAGGAGAGACAAAGGAGTACTCGCATCTTACAGAATTAGTTTTCAAGGCTTTTTCAAACTACCTTGCCTTGTACTCTATCAGGGAAATACTATATCAGGCTTCTCTAAAAATTCATTGTTCATGTCCTCCATTTCTGGCCACCTTTTTTATTCTTCCCTTTTAGAATTATAGAATCAGAAATTGGATTGCGTTAAAAAGGACTCAATTGGATTGATTTAAAGATCACGTAGTTCCAACCCCTCCCACCATGAACGGGAACATCTTCCACTAAACCAGGGTGGACTCAAAGCCTCATCCAGCCTGGCTTTTTGGGGAGGCCTTCCTTTCCCTCAGCAGTGGTGATAGCAGAGGCAGTTTGGATCATGAGTAGGTCTGTCCTGGCTGCTGGTGGTGATGGTCTCACCCTAGTGAGGTGCAGGCAGTGCCACTGGGAATGGCTCGCTGAGCAGAGCTCCTCTGGGCTCCTGTCAGTGTTGGATGGATATCAGTCAGCTCATTCCCTGGGCTGATGATGCTCAAGCACTGGGAGAGTCGTAGAGCAGCTTAATTATCCTTGACGTGGTGGATTTGTGCATTTGGTGTGGTCCCCACATTGCCTCAGACTGGCACACACACCCACACCTGCCATAGCTGGGAGTGCGCTGGCACAAACAAAAGGTGTAAAGGCAGCCTGAGGGTATAAAATGCCTTGTCCTTTTGAAATCATCTGTGGTATTGCTCTTACAGTTTGTTCAGAGGTTTATTAGGCAGCGATGGATGCAGGACTATTTACACAGAGTTACTTTTGTCTAGTGCTCTGTGACTCTTCTTCCACTGGGAATCTCTTCCGTTGTTTTCAGTTCAGAAATTAGGTAGTTTCTTTATTTCTTCTTAATTAGCTGCTAGGAGGAGGGTGATGGTTTCTAGTTTTCTCTAACAAAAAGTTTTCGTTTTTAAAAAGACTTTTGTCAGGTCTTGCATCAAAATATTTTTTTCATGCTCTGCGAAGTTCTTTTCTAAGCGTTTGTAATTGTTTAATCTAGATGCTAAGCAAAGTTCTGTTTCTCTTTGATTCAGAATGTGGGGTTTTATCCTTCATGTACCAGAGAGTGAGTGGTGCAGATTGATTTAGAGCTCCCTGACTACAATTTCTGCTTAAACATTTGACCTTTTTTTGGGTAGTTATCAGGCCAGTAGGTGCCCCCATCCTCCACGTTGGAACCTTTTACAGAAACTCATTACTGCTTGCCAGGTGTGCTCTCTCTGACATCCCAGCAGCAAGGGGGCTCTGCTCCATCAATAAGGTCTCTCCACCAGCTGCTGTGGCAATGCTCAGGATCCTCCTGCAGGAAAGGAGATGTGATGGACCATGCCCATTTCTATTAATCAGACAAGTGCAGACTTCTCTTCAGAGCAGGGCAGGAGGTTGTTCCTGCCAACCACCTGTATCGGTCACTGTTCTCTTCCAGCTGTGTATTAACTCAGTCTTCCTGTAGTGCCTTTTACATCGTGGTTATGCCAGCAGAGTCTTTCCAGAATAACCTGACCCTTGAGGTCAAATTCAGTTGGAGCTGAAATCTGACAGAATTGATTTTTGGTGAAACTGATCCCTCATGTTCTCTCTCATAAGGCTATCTGGGCACTCTATGTGCTAATGGGAAAAATAAAATGGTGACCTTGTGTGTTCCGGGAGTGCTGGGTGTGATCCTGCTCAGCACAGCCACGCATTTGTCAGGCTTTTGACAAGTGCTTTCCACCCTGTGCCTGCCTGTGAGCCTCTCCAGTGCCTGCAGATATAAATGTGTGTGCACCTTGCTCCCTAGCAGATGTCTTTGGAGAACAGATGTCAGTACTCACTGCTTTTCTGTATGAATGTAAAACACATCCTTCAGTGGAAAACAGGTGGTAATTTTATTTAAATCCTGCTGTATTGTAGAGCAATGAAACTAACAAGATATGCTAAAGCCTTGCCAGGGTTTCCATTTCAATAAGCATCTAATCTTGAAACTGTTTTAATCAGGCTTCTCTATCAGACGTTCTCATTTCTGCGTTGCCAGCACCCACCTGAAATTATTGCTTGGCCTCAAATTAATAGGTGATGGTGTTTAATCTGTTAAACCATTTCTATTTCAGGATTAATTTTCGTTTGGCCTTTTCTAAAGGCAGTGTTCAGCATCAAAGTGGCTGTGCATGAATGGTGATGTACTTGTGTTTTCTCTTGTCAGAATAACGAAATGGTGGAACTGCAGCGGATACGAATGAAAGATGAGATTCGAGAGTACAAGTTTCGAGAGGCGAGACTGCTGCAGGACTACACTGAGCTGGAGGAAGAAAACATCACTTTACAGAAACTGGTGTCCACACTGAAACAGAATCAAGTAAGCATTGAAAGATTCAAGGCACTGTACTGTAAATTGGCACTGTTTTCTCCAGTTTCCATTATGTGATCCTGCACAGCACTTTGATAGAAGTTTCTTCGTATGTTGTTTTTTTTTTTTTTTTCAGTTGGGTTTTTGCTGGTCACTTATTCTAAAATGGTGCTACTGGCCATTTTTAAAATATTGGGAGCCTCTCACCTCAGTTTTGAAAAATTCTGATGGAATATTTCATTGCAGAACTATGGAATCACAGAGGAGTTATTAAAAGAGATACAGTTGCATATTTTTGCTTTGTGCTTTTCCTGTTCCTCAGGAACTTGGGGCCCAGTGGCCAGCTGTCCTTTAAAGTGAGCAAAAGAGATTTGGTCTCCGGTCAGAAGAGTTAACTTGCGGTGATCAAAATTTAAATATCCAGGTTGGATGATGTAACACTTCCTGCCTTTGGGATGCTGTCCAGACCATCATAACATTGCCCTTCATAACACCCTCTCTTGACCTGCTCTCAGAGGGTCACAGCTCTGCACTGCAGCCCTTGGTTGTGCCCTGACCTATTGCCTGGTGCACTTGGGGCTGCTGTGGAAGAGCCAGCCCTGCCACAGTTTCTGATGGCAGCCTGGGAACAAAGCTGCCTTATTCCTGCAGGGAGAAGCAGTGCTATTTCAGCTCTCTTTTACTGCTTTCTTACTGCTCTAACACAAATATGGTTGAAACACTTAAAACAACAGTTCTGTGCTAGAGGAAATACACAGGTAATGGAAATGGGTGCATAATTTCTTTATTTATGAAGATGCCTAGTCTTTCACACTCTTGAAACTGAATTTATAGCAGATCATCTTTGTTGTCAGAGTTATTTACCTAGCCAGCAAATTCCTCCTTTCAGGCATGGAATTTTTTTCTCATCAACCTCATAGGAGACATTTTCACATTTTCAGCAAGTAAACGACCCCTTTATGGACTGTCCTAGTCTCCCCCCTAAAATAAAATCTATTTGCAAGTGTTTATATTTGTCGTAATATTTCATTCTTACTGAAACTGAATGCCAACAGTCTGTGGAGAAAAAAAGCATTGCCACGTTTTGAAGGGCTTTAAAAATCAGTCATTTTGCATCACGGATCCATGCACTTGTGATTCCTAAAATTACTTTAATCTACAAGATAAAATTTTAAGAGCATTTTATATGTTAATGATTGCGTTTACAAAAGCATATGTTACAAGTCTTGGTGCTAAAATGTCATTATCTATTTTTTTGGTAGCTTTTTAAAGTAAGAGTCTATGAGAAGGTAACCATAGAGATATAGACCTCTAGCTTTTACATGGATTTAAAACTGAAAAAGTGTTTGTTTTGTTGGATTTGGCTTTTTTTCATGTCCTTAAGTTATAAACATAGCAACTTGATTGCATTTCATAATTTTTCCAGATGGACATGTTCCTCCAGTAAGGAAAGATATTAAATTGCCAAATGTAGATTTGAAACTCTCATGGATTTTCCCTTTCTATTTAAGAATGCCCAGTATGACTTTGGAACTTTCTTTGTTGTTTGATATGTTTCCAATTTCTGGGTTTGAAGATTAGTGCTTTGGTTTTTAAGTTTGCCTTTCCAAAGGTTTATGAGTCAAAGACTTTTGACAGGTTGATAAATATTCTCCTTCAGTAGGAATGGTGGGTATTTTTATTTTTGCCAGAACCTTATTTTATTTTGATTAAAAATCCATGTATGTCAAATATAAAAAGAAAATCAATACAATGCGTTAAGATTGCAGATAGTAATGCACAGTAATATGTTTCAATTATAAAAGCCTCAACTGCAAAAAATTGGGGCTTTTTATGGAAACATGAAAATTCACTATTTTTTCCCTACTTTCACCAAGCTATTAAATTTTTCACCTGATACTGAGATTTTTTTTTTTCATTTCAAAATTTAGATGCAGATGACTAACATGATTAGAATTAAATTTAAAAAATCAAAGTGTCATCATTTTTACCAGGAGTGCTGGTCGAGTGTGGACACAGACCTTTACTAACAAAGCTCTTCCTTTTCATTGCTGTGGGGTTTTCCAGCAGTGAAAAGGAAGATGAAGAAAGACAGCAAAGGGGAAGGATTCTGCATTGGGGATCTCCTGCACTGTCTAGGTATTGCTGATCAACTGGTTTTGAGCTAGGCTGGGTTTTTCCAGGCTTTGTTTCTTGTGAGGTGAAATGGAGAGGGCTGAACAAGGGAGCTTCCTTTAAAGGACAGAGAAGAAGCTGCTGTTTAGCTCAGCTCACAACGCCCATAAATACCTTGATAAAATACTGCACCTTGCTGTGGGGCAGGGAGCTGCCCTCTGAGAAGGACAGACCAGTGAGCCTCTCCAGTGCTGCCAAGGGGTGTCACTGGGACACATTCCGGGCACTGTGGTTGGAGCAACAGGTTCCTGTGTGCTCCAGAAGGACGTCCCTACACGCAGTCCAGGGACTGTGGGGAGCTGAATGACCTGTTTGCTGCATTTTTCTGGTAGCTTAAAAATCTCTAGCAATTTTGGGGCATCTGAGAGTTTAAACTGATTGTACAAATAGATTCCTGTGTAATTTTTAAAATAAAATGCCTCTGGGATAATGGAGAGCCTTGTAAACTACAAAGAAGAGAGCTGAGGCTCTTCCACTGTTTTTTTACCTTCCATCCATAATTTTGAAAACTACCAAGGTACTTGAGAGTATCTGTGCCCGAGTGACTTTACATCTATTAAGAATTGAGATGTGAGGTCATCTTCAGAATATTTGCAAATCATAAATCAGGCTATATTAACCTAAGATCTATGAATACCATGATAGACCAACATTAGTTATGGCAATTCACAGTAAATCTGTTGTTACTGGGACATCTGCTAATAAACAGCTTTCTTCCCATGAAATTGCATTGCTTATCATAAGTTATTCAGAAAGAGGTTTTCTGTTTCTTGATTCTCACGTGCTGAAAAAGTGAGCACTGGAGTATTTAACAAGAGTGAACTCCACTTGCACTCTGTTCAGTCATTTCTTTGCAGCTGCAGGCAATGTCTGGTATTCCAAAACGTAGTTTCTCTAACACCTGTCTCAACAGGGCTGATAAATGGCAGGTTTTCACAACTCAAGTTTTAGTATTATGAATGTTCTTTGTCTTGTCTAATTCAGGTTGAATACGAAGGCTTAAAGCATGAGATTAAACGATTTGAGGAGGAGACAGTGTTGCTTAATAGCCAGCTAGAAGATGCCATCCGGCTGAAGGAGATTGCTGAGCATCAGCTGGAGGAAGCTCTGGAAACTTTAAAAAATGAAAGAGAGCAAAAGAACAATCTGAGAAAGGAACTCTCCCAGTATATCAACCTCAATGATAGTATGTATAATAACCATATTAATATATCAGTAGATGGGTTGAAGTTTTCAGAGGACGGGGGTGAGCCCAACAATGACGACAAAATGAACGGACACATCCACGGGCCTCTTGTGAAGCTCAACGGTGACTACAGAACCCCCACGAGTAGGAAAGGAGAATCTCTGCACCCCGTCTCTGACCTCTTCAGTGAGCTCAACATATCAGAGATACAGAAACTGAAGCAGCAACTCATGCAGGTAGGGGCTGAATTTAATGTCCTGGAGTGTTTAGACACATATCCTACAAACCTTCGTACCAGTTTTGCAGTGATCATTCCCAGTGATGTTCTTGACCACATATGTCCATTTTCCAGTCTTCTGCTTTGGTGTTTCTTCATATTCAAGTTTTGGTAGAAATATCCCTAGTAAACAGAGTATCTGTCTGCACAAAAGTCAGCTGTGACCTGGGCAGATATTTAGTGCAAAGAGGAGAAAGGGACCTAGATGCTAGGGTTGCAGAAGGTTAGATTCCATTTTTTCCTGCTTTGTTAATGGTAAATGTCCCTGAAATTGCAAGTGAAATAAGGTATTCTTCAATATGACTAAAGGTATCTGGAAAAAACCCATTAAAATACTTGAGTGTGCAGAGTCGATTATGCTCCCCTTGCAAGTCAGAGGGAGTTTCTGCCATTAAATTCAGCTCGAGCAAGATTTGGCACACGGTCAGGAGAGAACAAAAGGAGAGGAGCGCTCCTCTTGACAGCCGTGCACTGGGAGCATGTGGCGTGTGGGCTGTCACAGAGCGCCCTTGTCCCGCTGGCAGTCCTGGTGGATGCGCGGGCTGCAGGGGGTGCCTCGGGACGGGACAGCCAGCGTTTGTTCCCTGTTCATCCATGCCCAGCCAGAATAAGAGCCTGGGATGCGAGCCAGATAAAAACTCAAGCTGCCAGCCCCAGTGTTGACATCATCTCAGAAGGGGTGCCGCGCAGAGAAAGGGTCCTGCTGCCCAAGCTGTTGAGCATCTCGTCTGCCACAGCAGCTTGAAAGGTTTTGGCACCTTCAAGGAAACATCCAGCATTTTCTAGCTTCAGGCTTCTGAAAAGCACCTCTTCTAAAGAGAGTAAATGAGAGCCCTTTACTGCTTAAAATATGAAGGGTGGTTTGGAAGTGAAGTAGAGCAAAACCAGTTTTCAGTGCTTGCTAGAGAACAACAAATCCCTATGTGGTTTGTCCTATTTGCTGAAGAGTTAATTGTTTTATTTACCTCATTGCCACACTCACTGTGTGAAGTTTTGATCTGAGCTGTGACATGGTGAACATGGATGACATCTAGTGCTTTGCACCAATAACTTTAATACAAAGAATACATAATTTAACCGGGAAAGCTTGAAATTTAGAATTTTATTTACATGACAAATTCTGTTAAACTTTTCCAGTTTTAAAATATACACAGAGTATATATTTTGTATATATATGCATATGTGCAAGTGTGTACCTCTAAGTACATATACATGCATGTATATATAATATTTGCACAAATACATTATATGCAGCTTCTAATTTGATTCAGAAATACAAAGTTAAAAACTTTAAAAACACAGTTTCAAAAGAAATACTTTGAAATGTTCACATTTCAAAATACACTGTAAGTGTTTTAAACCATAATTTACAATGAAGAACATGAAATATAAATTTGGAGTGAAAGTGGCTTAGAAACGAAAAAAAAAAAGGATTGCTTTGGGTATGCTGTTTCTTGATTTTATTAGATTAAATACTGAACATGGTGAGTTAGCAAACTTCAACTTGAAAGATACTGTAATTGTCTTTTATCTTCTCTGAGTTAAAAACTTATGTCTCTTAAACAAAAAGGCAGCCTTCTCACAGTCATTGGGAACAATCTTAGGACTCTAAAAAAGAAATTATAACTATTTTTGGTCATAACATTTTTTGGTGCTGGGCCCCAGCATGCCTGTGCCAATAGTGGCCACCATTGCTTGGCATTTATATCCTGTTAAAAGGTTTATGGTTTAAAAAGACAGATAGACCTCAGTGAAAGCCTGATTTCTTTAGATACTGTAAAGAGTCACTGCAAAATGCTGATGTTTTACAAAGCGATCACCTTCTCTGTTGGGCTACATCGGTTCACGTCACACAAATTAAATTTGGATCATACAAATTAAATGTGAAAAATTCCTCCAGAAGTTTTCTGTGTGGTAGATGGGAGACTTAATCAGGTTTAAAAGCTGACAAAAGGTAAATCATCAGCAAAATTGGAATTTTTTTCCTTCTGCAGTGTCTTTGCCATGTGGTGTTCATTCAGCTGTATCTCAATATTTGGTATGAGTTCCTCGTGTTTTCTCTGAAGAGGCTGCACTAGGACAAAGCTTCTGAAGGAACTGACCATTTATTGGGAACTATTTTTATGACTATAGGACAGCAGCTTCCTTTTTTATTATAAAGGTAAACTTCAGATTTGCCATTTTGTAAGTGTGCCTGGCAAATTGTTTTTGCTCCTCAGTCTCATAGAGAAGACTTCATTGAAACAGTATGACAAATAGAATTCCTTCTACATCTTTTGGATGCTGCTTCTCCATGAGCTGTGCTGGTCCCTAGGAGAGATTTAATTGCAACTATTCCCTTTCCATATATATGTATCATCTGTGTAACAAATGTCTTGCTGAAAATTTTCATATTCTGAGATTTTCTTGGAAATGTGAGGAGATAAATAACTATAGTAAAATTGGTTTCGATAGTTGTAAACTATAGATGCAAATTGGGAAGGAAATCTCCTTAAGCTGAAATCTTTGAAGGGAAGGATGCATCACAAAATAGGTACAGCTACTTTTGAATTGCTTTTATTTTCATTTTAAGATGATAAAAATCCCTACTGCAGATACCAATTTCAATGTCGAAAAAATGCACCAACTGGACGGAAAAATACCTGGAATTGCCATAAGTTTGCTGTAGTGGAAATAGGAGTATAGTACTGTCTAGAACAGGAAAGATCATTACCATATTTGGGAACAGCAGAGTCATTAGTATGCAAAAGTTGTGCTCAGGACTGAGCTGGAGCTTTGGGGTTTTTCCCTTGGCAGTAGGAGCATGTATTTATGGTTTTAAACAGAAGGGGATTAGCTTAATCCATTATCGCTGGTCCAGAATGAATAAAATTGAGTAGGTCTGTGTATTTCCTTTTGTGTGCTGTGCAAGCTGATATATGGGTTTTAAAAGTTTAAAATGTTTACTCTGGAAAGAATCCTTTCTATTTGAAAGGAGTATGTTTCCGGAACACATTTATGTTCAGAAGAGAAATTATCATCAAGATCCAAATTAGCTCTGCTACAGTTTTTCTTCATGATAGGGTATAATGGCTCAGATCAGTAGTCCTGCAGGATCAATTCTGTCTGATTAATTTAAGCAGGCACTGGAGCACTGTGCTGCTTTAACACACAGGTGTTTTCTCAAAGGAAAGACTTTATTATAAATAAATATTATTAAAAAGAAATACTTATTTTTACGTGGGTTCAGTCTACAGTGAGTTGGCGTCTTTGGTGTGAACATGCCCACAGTGGACCCATACACTTTAATAAGCCAACTGCCTTTGGTGTGTAATATGTGGTTCTTTATTATCAGTACAATTTCTCACTATAAGGTGAGATGGTCTTTTAATTAGCCAAAAACCAGATTTTTAATGCATACACATAGCTCACCTTACCAGCCTGAAGGAATAAATACCTTCATCTGATGAGGGCAGTGTAACTAACACTGAAGCCTGTTATACCAAGTGGTAACAGCTGGAGTTCAGCTGAAGGTTTCTAGAGGGAGCAGACCTGGGGCAGGCAGCTTGGTGAAAAAAAGAGGAAAGCTGGTGATCAACTCCTGCTGGGTTGATCTCTGAGGGTCCCCAGGACAGATCTTACCAAGAGATCTGTAGAAAGTGGTCACTTTTAAGAAGATGCGCTTGGCAAAAGGGAAGTTTGCCCTATTTTGGATTTTTTCAACAAGAATGGGCTGACATGGGGGTTGAGAAACAATTAAGGTGGCAGACATACTGGGATAGCAACAGGGGAACGCAAAATGGAGAAGGATACCAAAATACTTGAGGTTCTTGGCTGTCCTCTTCTGCACAGTCTATGTAGTGCCAAAAATGGAACTCTTTATTTATATCTAAAGAGATAGACTCTTCCTGGATCATAAAATAATGATGAGGTTTGGCCTTGTTTTTTTAATTCTTAAGGCATCAGTCACCTGTATACAAGAAAAGCAGGCTGATTTTTTTTTAGATGTTTTTATCATGACTTCTATTTTTATTTGTACAGTTTCTGCCTGCAATCAATTGCAGATCCTGATGGAGGCCACGTTTGGAGAGCCTGTCTGTAAAACCAAGGGATCACTGTATGCTCTAATGTCTTAGTACTTCTGAGCAGCCATGGCTCAAAAGCCTGGTTAAGAGGAAACAAGAGTTTGAAGCACTGCTCGGAACATTTTGTGAGATGGCATTAATACCCTCTCAGTTTCGCAAAGGCTTTTATTTTCTTTTACTAGGGTTCGTGGTGGCTAATTTGATTCTCTTCCACATACTACTGATAGGGGAGGAAAGTTTGTGTTTGGTTTTTTCTTTTCCTAAAGGTTTTTTCAGAACTGAAAGCTTTGAATTCTCAGAATTAGCAATTCCACCACTCATCAAGGGAAGCGCCATTTTCACTGCATGTGCTGAGATAATGCAACAGGGGGAGAGAAGAGCAGTAAACCTGGTAAGCTCGGGGTCCTGTTGTACAAGCCATGAAAGGAAGAAGGATCCTATCTCCATAAGCCTTCCTCTTCTTCCCAATTCACACCACAGAACAGGACAAAGGCACAGGAAAAAGTTGGAGCATTACACTTAAAACTTAAAATGGAAGGCTTCCAGGGGTGTTATCATGAGTAGCAAATACCTGAGCAGATCAAACTTGTAAGTTTGTCCTGTTCACTTGCTTTAAAATTGCTGTGCATTAAAACTTGTAGAGGTGTCCTTCATGACGTCTTCTGTTGTTCAACATCCACATTTCTATGTGGACATCTGGAGAGAAACTTACTAGGTCATGACCAGTGGGTTGTTAGTTATACCACAGGTCCTGCTTTTCCTAGCTTGAATTTAAACAGATGGATTTTGCTTACAGATAAGTGCTGGGGATGGGCAGTCCTGGGAGTTGCATGTGCTTGGTGTCCTGATCTGTGTTACATTTCCACACAGTAGGTTATTTAATCTGTGGAAATGTACACAGCTAGTTTTTTACTGTATTTGCCTTAATGAAAGTGTGGAACAGTTCAAAGATACAAATGAATATTGTGAAAGATTGGTAGAACTGTTAATGGGAAATGTAAATTCAAACTCCATTGAGAAATGGCTTACAGTTGACAGGGATGCAGTTTCTGTGTTCAGGGAACATATGTCCTGATAAATCCTGTATCATCACTCTAGCTGATGAGACAGTACTTGGGCACTTGGTAATTCTTCAGTGGGCAACATGGAAAATTGTGACCTAGTGATACTGGAAGTTGTAACAGAGGTTGGGACTTCCTAGACCTCTGACAGTTACATGATGCTTTATAAATTAATTTTATGGTTTAGGTGTATATGGCTAAAATCTCTCAGTAGCCCTCAAGCTGCATGCAGTGGCAGAGTGGAAGAGATGACTGTGACTGCAGAGTTTGGTGTTCAGCAGGGGTAGGATGAGATCCTGGGTTTCTCACTTTGCCTCTGTTGCAGGTGGAGCGAGAGAAGGCCATTCTCCTGGCCAACCTCCAGGAGTCTCAGACGCAGCTGGAGCACACCAAGGGAGCCCTGACAGAGCAGCACGAGCGTGTCCACAGGCTTACGGAGCACGTCAATGCCATGAGGGGGCTGCAGAGCAACAAAGAGCTGAAAGTTGAGCTTGACTGTGAGAAGGGCCGAGATTCTGGCGAGGAAGCACATGACTACGAGGTGGACATTAATGGCTTGGAGATCTTGGAATGTAAATACAAAGTAGCTGTTACTGAGGTGATAGACCTTAAAGCAGAAATCAAAGCCTTAAAGGAGAAATATAATAAGTATGTGGAAAACTACACCGAAGAGAAGGCCAAGTACGAGAGCAGAATCCAGACGTATGATGAGCAGGTGACAAGCCTGGAGAAGTCGACCAAGGAAAGCCAGGAAAAAATGGTCCACATGGAAAAGGAGTTACAAAGGATGACAAGCATAGCAAATGAAAACCACAATACCCTCAACACTGCCCAGGATGAGCTGGTGACGTTTAGTGAGGAGCTGGCTCAGCTGTACCACCACGTCTGCCTGTGCAACAACGAGACGCCGAACAGGGTCATGTTGGACTATTACAGGCAGAGCAGAGTCACCCGCAGCGGGAGCCTGAAGGGACCGGATGACCCTCGAGGACTCCTTTCCCCACGACTTGCCAGGCGGGGCGTGGCATCGCCTGTAGAAGCCAGGACCCCGACTGAGCAGGTGACAAAAGAAGCTGCAGAGCCTGGCAAGGAACAGAGCCCAACAAAAACACCTTCCATTTCTCCTGTCATCACAGCCCCTCCTTCCTCCCCTGTCTCTGACACCAGTGACATCCGCAAAGAGCCTATGAACATCTACAACCTCAATGCCATAATAAGGGACCAAATCAAGCACTTGCAGAAGGCTGTGGATCGGTCGCTGCAGCTGTCGCGCCAGCGGGCCGCGGCCCGCGAGCTGGCGCCCATGATCGACAAAGACAAGGAGGCCTTAATGGAGGAGATCCTGAAGCTGAAATCGCTCCTGAGTACAAAGCGAGAGCAGATTGCAACCCTGAGAGCTGTGCTGAAAGCCAACAAGCAGGTAAGCTCCTCATAAAGCATTCAGGAAAGTCTGTTATTTATACAGGTCGCTTACGAGCTTTCCCAGGAGTGTTTTGGAGGAGAGGTTTTACTCACAGGTTATTTAGCCTCTCACTCAATCACAGCAAGGGCACACCTTTGTTACCTCCCTTCCCAGCCTCCTCTTTAAGCACTTCAGTTCAGCTTTTCTCAGCAACCACCATTCACTCAGCAGAGGTGTAGGCAGGGACCAGCAACTGCCCAGGCATGTTGCTGGTATTATCACAAACTGATTAAGATAACTAGGGTTGGAAAACAAAATAGAACATACCTAGAGAGGCCCGCAGTGGTGTGCGCTTCTGTTTAGGAGAATAAAAACCTTCAAGTTATTATTTTGAATTTTTTCAAATCTTAAGAGCAAATCATCAAACAACTTTATTTTTGATATTTCACCAATGAAAAGAAGCAAAAAACAATAGTACTTGATATCAAATGCCAAAAGAAATCCATCTTAGTGCTATGTTTTTCAAGAGTAGTGTCAATTTTCTTTGCGTAATATATCTACCCAGACCTTTGTATCCATTAGATTTCAGGTCTGAACACACTGTGAAAAACCCTAAATTTAAACGTGCAAATAGTTTTATTTACTTTGATGCATCTCGTTTTGCCCAGAATTAAATCTGAATGCAAAAGGCTGCAGCGGCAGTGATTTTGCTCTAGGTTGCCTGGCGCTTTTCTCATCTGAAAACAGTGCAGAGATCACCACATGGGGGCTTGAATCCTGACTAACAGCTTGGCACACTATTAGCTGCTGACAGCGATGGGATTTCAGTGCTAAAATTCCCAATAGTCAACTATTCTGAAGTTACAGTTTCAAGTTGAATTGATTGTTGTATCTGTAACTGCATTTCTAGGGTACTGGGGATTTTTAAATTGCAGCAATATTTCAACATATATTGAGTCTTTTATAGCATCCCCCCCCCCGATACAACACATGTTAAATATTAACCCAAGTAATTAAATATCATCTCTACCTAAGCAATGATAGCTCTGAGCAATTATATGTGGATTTTCCATGTAATTAAAATGTAATTTAGGTGGAATTGATGTATGTAGGTATACGTTTTGTGATTCCAAATTAAAGATTTTTCCCATTAGCATAGAGCTATCATTTATTTTTGGTACTACCAGAAGATCTATCTCAGTCTCTCTCTTTTATTGCTGTCAGAAATAATGCATTATCCTAAGGCGTGCTCACTGAAATGGAAAAGATAGATTTGCTGACTAAGGAGCTGCTATTAACTGATCTTTTATTTATTGGATAGCAGCATAGATATTGGTACCTGTACAACTGGGTGCAGAAACTTGCTATACTTGTTCATGCAAACCTGATATCAGCTTCCTCAAACTTTCAAGCTAAAAGACATAATAATATAAAAGGAAGGAGAAACTTAAAGTTGGAGAGGGGAAGAGTGATTAATTGTGTGCCAGCCTCAAGTGGTGGGTGTATCCCAGAACCCAAATTCGTGTTTTGACTCATGTTCAAATAAACAGGAGTTAAGATTTATCCTCTTGAGGTCTTCCCCTTCAAAAGAGTAAGTTTCTAAGCAGCAAGAGGCTGGGGATGTTTTTCCCTTGTGGGACCCTTCCCTAGGTCTTGTATTTTGGACTGTACTTCAGTGAAAAAACACCCTTAACTAGGGAAGCACAGTTGGTCTCTAGTGCTGGTCAGTAGTATTCACAAATAAGCATTTTAGACTACACAAAGCTGTAGTGGGATAAAGAGAGCAAGATTTGGTGTAAGAAGATGCAAACCTAAGTCCATGAAAATGGATTATTAAATCAATTGCCCAAGAAAGCAGGGCACATAGATCTTGCTGGCTTGCTTGCTTACCTTGTCTTGATTTATGTATCCATTTGTTCATAGCCCAAATTACTGTGTCTGCACCAGACTGGTGGAGTAAACATTAACAAGTAGCAGAAATGAGAAAGTAAAATCAAATTAATGATGCAGTAACTTTTAGGACCAGTTCAATAATGGGTTTGATCTCGATTTCTAATAGCAATCAGAAAGCAAAGGTGCTTATGAGGGGAATTTAATATCCTGATGTTCTGATGGAAAGCTGATTGGTTATTTTCATAGGTGAATAGTTCAGTGAGACAGAATTGAGTCAGCAAGACCTTCATTAGCAGTAACTATGGTGTCTCCAGCTCCCATAACTGCAATACCCATAAAAGACCTTCAGAAAAAATACATTGATAACCCCAGACATACAGAATCTTATCTATAAACAAATGCCCTGATATTATATGGACAGAATACAGTAGAAGTTCTGCTGGGAAAGAGAGGCTTGATGAAAAGACTTGGTGCCATGTACAACTCCTGCTCTAAAAATACAGGCTAATTTTCTGCTTTCGTGTGTGAAATAAAAATCCTACCAGTGTAAGATTTAGGATCTGTTAACAATTATTTTAGCTAGTCTGCTTCTCACACTGCTGATGTAAAGTAAAAGGGATACAAAGTCATCTTAGAAAATGAGATTTGTTCAGAGATTTCAGGATGAAGATGGCAACCTTTAGGCAGATGAGTCTGGGCAAACATCTCTTCTGTAAGGATAAGAGAAGGATGGAAAGGACCTTGTTAGTTCTGGCAGTGCTTGAGGTGCTGGGTTTAGGTGTGTGCTCACCTCAGCCTATTTACCCTCCAGGGCTAGGGTTTGGGGATGGGGAGGGGAGCTGACCTCTGTGTGTTCTCCAGCTCTCTTTTCCTCGCTGGTGTTTCACAGCCTGCTGGAGTCCAGGCGTTGGAGCTCTCTGCTCCCTCCTGGCATTGCTGTCAGTTCCAGGTGACTCCTTCTGCACAGTAAATGCCATGTGAGCCATCAATCCCATGTCTGCAGGTGGCTGGCTGAGAGCCTGGGTAGTCATTTCCCCAGTTCCCTGGCATGACTGGTCTGACAAGAGTGTCATGAGCACCTCTGCTGCCTTATTGCATTATTTACTTCACTGAAGAATATTCACGCTTTTTTCCCCCGTGTTTATATCTTTTTTTCTTGTGTTTGCCATCTTCTCCTGTGCTGAGAGATTGCATTTTTATGTGGAACAAAATTCTCTAATTTTTCGGATACAAATGTTTTTACTTAGCCAGAACTTGAAAACAAATGCTTCAGAAAGAGCTGTTAAAAACAAAGCTAGGTCCTGGGCATCTGCTTCCTTCTGGCACCCACTACTTGGAGATGAAGACTTTTACTTGCCCCATCCTTCCTTTCAGAGAATGCTCTGAATACACTGTTCTAGATTACCTAAATCTAGATTATCCTACAGAACTGGTTTCAGGCATAACTATGCATATATGGCTCAATGGGTACAATTTTGGAGACTGGCTGAGATGGGGAACAAATAGAAATAATTTCAACAAGATCTGGCACTGGAGGAAGAGTAACATGAAGCCGTGGCTTCAGTTCATTTTGTCCCTGTTAGTTTGGCACAGCGTGACAGTACAGCTGAGGTGACCAGACACTCTTAAGTGTCTCTGATAGATAGAGGCTGAGTTCCTCCTCTATCCTCTGCCTCACTCTCCATTACACATTCGGGCTTCAGGGTGTTCTCAGGATTCAGACAAGTTTCCTGTCTCTTCAGGCTCCCCAAATTTCCAAGAGAAGCTTCCTCAGCTTGTGCTCCCCTTCTTCCTTTTGCTACTAAACCCACTTTTTTTGTTAGTTTTATTTGCTTCTCTAGCAGACCACTTGTGCCCATTTGTTCTTCACTTAGGAGACTTTCCGGGGCGGCATCCTCAGCAGCTTGGCTGGTGCATGGAGAGCCGTGAAGCATTTCCCATAGGGTTTGAAACTTATGCTTTGTTTTCTACATGTTGTTTTATAGGAAACTTTAATAGGGAGAAAAAAAAGTTTGAAGATTTGAAACAGTCCTTCCTCTGTTACTTTTATTCACCAAGTAAACTATATTTTCATCCTGCAGTGTTTCTTGTCCATTAACTTACCCTGACATCCAGACTAAAACATGAAGATCACAATCTGCCTGATCACTGTTCATAGTTTCAGTGATGTGTAAATTACTGTTAATTTATGAGTGTACATTTTTAGTCATGGCTGAAAACAGACAAAAAAGCTGATGATTTCTGCTTTATCCTGCCAAGACATAGGCTGGTGCCCACCATCTCACACTACACCAAAGCATATATCAGCAAGGTTGAAAAAAGCAGAATTGATTTGAATAGATCCCTAAGTGATTGATAATTTTAACATGTATTGCTGATGATTTCAAATCTGGATTGGAAAAATGCATCTATTTAAAATGATAGGTGGTTACTACTACTGCCCTTTAAAAATCTGTTCTCTTAATGTAAATTGGTGTGAAAGTAAGAAAATATTAATGGTGAGTATACAATTAAAAAAACTAATCATCTTAATGCTGCTATTTATAAGTGTGCTATTTAACAAGACACAAATGAATAAAGTTGTAATTTAGTAGGAGAGTCTAATGCATCCTTTTGTTGAGAGACATTGTTAGCGGGAAATGTATTGAGTTTCGGAAAACTGAGTTTAAAATAGGTTTCCAACTGTTTGGCTATTACCATCTTTTGTCCTGTTCCCGTGCTGGTTTCTTTAACCTAATGTTCTCCTACACTTCTCTCCCCTGGTGGTGGCTGAAGAACCCATAAAATCAACAGGGAAAATTGATTGCCTGTATGAATTGCTGCAAATTATCATGCACTAAATGAAGTGCAAAAAACAACCATAACACTCTCTGAATAAATGTAAAAGGAAGCAAATTTTTCTTCATCTCATTCAAAGGCAATAATTTTAAATGTCTCAAGCAGCAGTAGGTATAAAGCCTCTATAAAACTATGTATCTTGAATAACTTCAAAAGGATACTAAATTCATAGGTAAAGCAGAATGTTCAAGTCTTGCAAAGATAAGACATATGTAACTATTAAAAGCAGTATGGTAGTAAATTAAAGGAATTTAATGGATGAAATTGAGAAAAGAAAGAGGGAGCAGCAGAAATTTAGGAATAGGACAAATACAAAGCCATATCTCCTGTTAAATGACAATTTCCATTTACACTTTTTTTTTCTTTTTTTTTTTTTTAAGCGGTTTAAACTGCTAAAGTAATGCTGATTTTCACAGCAGTGAACATGGCCAGTTCTCAGACATAAATCAAGCTGCCAGGTCCCTTGTGCCCAAGGAAAGCCTCAGCCAGCAGGAGGCTTGAGGCCAAACACGTTGATTCACAATTTGGCTGCAGAGGCTGAGCCTCATGTGCTCTGTGTCCTGTTTGCAAAGTGGCCAGGGGACACACTTGGTTGTTTATTGCAGCTCAAACAACGTGGTGGCAGCTCCTGTAGTAACTTTAGTCACTTGCCTGAGTCCTCCACATACAGCTGCAGAGTTTTGCAGAGACACTTGACGTGCTGAGTTGTTGCCAGTTGCCACTGAAATGAGCTTTGTCCTTTCAGCTGCTTTCTCCTTGTCCTGGTTTCATGGAGTGCAACTTAAAAGAAGAAGTTAAAGGGTGCAGTACAATGAAGATGAGGTTTAATTTCTTTTACTGTGTGAATGAAGGACATCAAAACCAAAATCAGACACGGGATTTTAGCTGTTCTCAGATCTGTTTCATAAGCACATATCCTTGTTTGTGTTTTTAGACAGCTGAAGTGGCTCTGGCCAATTTGAAGAATAAATACGAAAATGAAAAAGCAATGGTGACCGAGACCATGACCAAACTACGGAATGAACTAAAGGCTTTGAAGGAAGATGCAGCAACCTTCTCATCCTTGAGGGCAATGTTCGCAACCAGGTAAAGGAAGTGGTGTCACCATCTGGCTCAGCACTGTAAAAGTAAACATGTGTGTGCTAAGTGAGAACACACTTAGCTGTGTATGTTAGGTGCTTAGGACGATAGAGAAATTATTTCCTGCATGGTCAGGGGTTTGCTGGATGAAGGTGGATGAGTCCTAGAATGCACACTGTGCAAAATTTGCAAGCTTTCAAGTGCTGCTGAGATGTGTGTCTTGGAAAATAAAGCTGAAGGATAGCAATGTCAATGCAACCTTGAGTAAAGTGTTATAAATGACAATATATGCCTCCAGCATATTTGCATTTATAGGGTTTTTTAAAGTGAAAATCAAATAGTGGATTTATGTGGCTGATTTTCCCATTCAGAAGTACGCAGTGATTCTGTCATGTAAAGCTATCGTATGGTTAATGATGATCTTCAGAACCCCACGTTTTCATTACAATGAGATTTATTACTTACCAGTAGTAAAATCTATTCAATCAACCAGCCTATGCTGTTATCCAGCGCTAATAATTGTAAGGCCACTGTAATTTCCCACTCCAGCATAAATTCTTATTTTCTCCCACTGTGATGTTCAATTTAATATCTTCTCCTTCACAGGATAAAAGCTTCACTTATCTTCTGTAACATAGTTCCTCCAGGCAGGACAGTAATTAATCAACTTTCATCTTTCCTTCTCCCACATCTTCTTCAGAAGAGCTTTTGGTTTTACGTAGAATGACAAAATCAGCTAGGTTGGAAAATACCTGTGAGATTGAGTCCAACCTATGACCCAACACCACCTTGTCATCCAGATCACGGCACTGAGTGCCACATCCAGGCTTTCCTTAAACATCCCCAGGGATGGTGACTCCACTACCTCCCTGGGCAGTTCATTCCAGTCTCTAATCACCCTTTCTGTGAAGAAATTCTTCCTACTGACCACCTAGACCTCCCCTGGCGCAGCTTAAGACTGTGTCTTCTCATCTTAGCTGCTTTTTAAAAGGTTACCTAAAAACATATTTTTTTAAAGATCCAGCATTTTCATCAATAAATTCTTATTTTGCAAATACACAAGTAAGATTTTTTTTTTGGTTTTTTTCCCCCCTTATGGTCAAACACAGTACAGACTTCCTGTTTGTGCTTTAGTCCATAAATGTTAAGACATCTTTGTGCCTCATGCCAACATCTCTTCAATGCTCTCAGCAGTGCCATCTCATCACTTCCAGCCTTCCAAGGTGCTTTTTTGCTCAGTGACAGCGGCAGCAGCAGCTGGGAGAAGGTGGAAGGAAGGAGAAGGGGCATTTATATGTTGTGACATTGGGGCTGTGTACAAATTCATCAGAGGTCCATTGTCAGAAGAGTGTGTGCAGCAACATAGTGGAAACGAAGACCCAACTCAGCAGGTGGTGTGAACCAAGGTAGCCTGATTGATTTCATTGGCATCTGCAGATTTTGTTCCAGAAAGGAGGGTTGTGTGTGTGTATTGGAAATACATGTGTTGACCTCTCCTTGCAAGGTCCTCAGTCTAGGAGACACAGGAATGTGCTAACTGTGTAAGAGCTCGTGGAAGGCAGGTAACTCTGGAGCAGAGGAGTGGCATCGTGAGCATAAGGCAAACAAGGGTCTTGCATGGGCCGTAAATCATCAACATACGAGGTAAAAGTAGTTTGCAGAGATTTAGAAGTTAATTAAAGGGAATGTTAGATTGTTGGTGTACTGAATGCTCCTTACCCAATTTGGGCATCCTGAGTGCAGACTTCAAGGCATATCCTAAAGCTGATGGGAGACAGCAGCATCCCCTCTGTGAGAATTAGGCTTCACTGATGCCACTCATCCAGGTACCTTTCCTAGATGCCTTGTGTGTGGGATGCAAAGAAGCTTCTGTTCCTCTTCTATGAACTATAAAGGGAGTCTGTGTGACTTGCTGAGTTACACATTTTTAGTTTAAAAATTTCTCATGTTAGTAGATATAAACTCCACCCAAAAAATTTACTGCTGTTGGTAAACTCCATGTAGCAGTGGTTAAACACTCAGTGTATGACCTATGGGACATATCCTTGCCCTTGAGGTCCTAAGTTTCACCCAGTATTTTCTGAGCACAGTTATAAAAAATTATTCGCTACAAGGTCTTCCACATCATTATGCTCCGATAGATTTTTCTGTTGTAAAATATTCATTTTTCTTCCCTAGCATGGAGTTTAATGGCCTTTATAATGAAATCAATCTTCCTAAATGGTCAAATTATTGACTCATTCCAAATAGTCCATTTGGACGAGCATTTGTTTAAATGACAGAGAGTTGATATACTCTACAAGTCTGTTGAAGAAGAGAAATCTGTTTGAAAATACAAGGCTGTAAGACTTTTGTGCAGTAACATTAGCTGCAGTAGCAACCTTCAGCATAAAAAAGCAGTTGTTTAGTTTTTAGTTGAATAAAACAGTGGTTTCCATGATTATAGTGCATTACATGGTGCTTACTCCCGAATTTGTACTGTAGGGAGATCATCCTTCTGATAGTAGAATTATGTTATAGATCTGAAAATGGTTGCTTATACTGTTTGATAGAACAATATCCTTTCTCTTTCCATAAACCATCGTTTTGGTCCCCAAGTGGGTGCTCATCTGGTGCTGAGCTGTATGGTTCCTTTCTCAAATACACTGGATAAAGGTCATAGCACACATCATAAGAGAGCACTTTTGTTTCTGGTCTGAACAGCAAAGTTGGCACTTTCCTCCAGAGCTCCCCTATGCAGGAAGCAGGAGCCTTCCTTTTTCTATATTTTTCCTGGCACTTGTTCATCCTTCACTCCTTAAGTTCTTTCTTCAGTTTTTTGTCTCAAAAGTATTTCTGTGCTGCTTGTCCCTCTGCTTTTGCCCTTTTTCCTTCTGGAGCAGCTTATTTCTCCGATCAAAAATCTCTGAGATTCTGATCTCTACAGCTTCCTCCTTCCCTTTTCATTAGCCTTGTGATCCCTTTCTGGGATTTATGTGCTTCATACCTGTCAAGAATATTTCCTGGAACACCTCTCTTAGAAAAAGAAAGCAACAGCATATAAAATCTCTTTTGTGGGTTTCAAGGGGTTGGTAAAGCAGAGCTGAAGTTCCTGTTCAATGCCAGGGCCATGTGCCACCTTTAACTTGCTTATTTTGTCATGGGCTGCTTCTGGCATTCCCAGAGAAAATAGGGAATTCCCAGCTAAGCCTTTCCTGCCCCTCGTGTTGCTTCCCCTCACTCTAACCCTGAGTTGCTGACCCAGGGTGAGAGCTGTGAGCAGCACTTGTTCAGAGGAACAATAAATAAATTATTTAAAACATTAGTTTTCCAGTCTAGAGTAGGTATTGTCCTGGCAGAGGAAGTCCTGTGCTGAAGGAGAGAAGGAACTACTTTTAAACAGGATCCTAAAAGGATTCAGGGAGCTAACTTCACTGAGTCCCTACACTGCTTGCTTTCCCAGCCTAAATAGAGATACTCAACAGGAGAGAGCAGGAAATATTGCTTATGATATTGCCATAGTTGTGACACTGCGTGCATGGATTTTATTCTTCGTCCATCAAAATATTTTCTTACGATTAATTTTTTAAAGAAAAATGTATGCTGAAGAGGCAGAGTAGGAAGCTTGGACAGGTCTTGGAGCTAAGAAAACATTTGTGAATGGGAGAGAATTACGATTATATGGTTAGAGCAGGGACCTGTCACTGTCAGTGTCACCGGGTTTTAGCTCAAGCTCTGCTATGATTTATGTTACCTAAATTACACATAAGCCTGATTTGGTATTTGGTTTGCATTCCTAGATGAGAGGGATAGATGGAATTAGAAATCCTTTAAAATCCTATATAAGCTTCTTGGATCAGTTCACACAAAATAAGTGGGCTTATATGTCTGTCTGCTTCCTTTCTGAGGTGAGAGAAATGAAAAATAGGCAAAATGTTGACTTTTGCTCTGACTGTAAGTAGACCAGCAGACAGCACAAAAACAGTGCTGTTTGTTTAACAGTCACTTGCAGCTTACAACCTGTCCTGGGGCAAGAGGGAAATTGGGAAAGACTTCTGACTCAGGAGGACATAGCCTAACTTTTGGTGTCACTATTTGAGCCCTTCTGAAAGACCCATTCAGCCCCCTGGAGTATCCTGGAGCCCTGCAATGGTCTCTGCCATGCCAGAAGTGATCTTTCTTAGGAGCACTTTAGCTTTTTCTTTTAGGAGCTCCTTAACCTTTTTCTTCCTCCTGTGAGACTTTATGAATGTTTATCAAATGTGTGGGTGAAAGACAATATAGATGTGCAATGCTTTTTTCTTTTTTAATTGGAAACACTTCTCCTTTTATCCCACACTTGCACATAGCTGGGAATATTTCAGTGAAGGCAAATGCTATGGCTGCAGGCAGCAGTTACCTCCCACTACATGGAATAACCTTCACTGCTGCAAAATTCCAGGAGATCTGAGGCTGTTAATTCAGCAGTTTCTAAAGTTAATGAAGGCCTTTACTTGGGTGATTTAGGTTTAACCTTTCTGAACACTGTTTCTCCAAAAAAAATAAAAGCTTGAGCAGCAAAACCTAGAGACAATGGACCATGTGTTTGTGAAAAATAATTAGAAACTTCAAGTCATGGTGCAGGTAAGATGACTGGAACCATCCAAACACTGCAGTGAACTACTAGAAATGTGGGCTTGCTGTTTCTGGGACACTTCTAGAAAGGACATGTAATTAATCAGAACAGTTGGAAAATGTATTAACAAGATGTTTTGTCTCAGGTATGAGACCAGCAAACAGCATCTAGTATATCCAGATTTCTCAAGACACCTTGATATACTTCACAGCAGGTTTGTCTAAGGCTGCTTGAGTAATATCCACCTTCATGGCACTTGTTTCTTAACTGTTTGGTTGGGCTGTTTTACAAATCAGATGTGCAAATACCAAGAACACCTTCTAAGGCCTGAGCAAAATCAATCTTTTTCCAAAACCAGGCATATTAGAGGAAGGCAATTCATTCTTCTAGTGGCAGTGTGCCACAGGTGTTGCTACAGGTGTTACTTTTAAAAATTTTCAACGGAAAACATATTTGGAAACAAAATGGTCTCCGGGGCAAAGAGGAAAGCAGGAGAGGATGAGAGACATGGATACAAGACCCATCTGGTTACAAGAATAAGGCTTTAAAACTCTGATAACACAGACATTAAAGTAAATTAATTTTAAGTAGGAATAGCTATACTATTTAGAATGCTGATTTCATGTCTCTGTCAAGGAAACTGACTTAAGCATCAATAGACATCTCATGGCTTGGAGCAGAAATAGGTGTGCAAATTGGCTTTAAGCCAACCAGCATTTCATAAATATCTCTTTTCCTCAAGGCTTGGGTAGCAACAATCATGCTTATTAATGTCCTGTATAAGAAAGATAATACTGAAACTGTAGATGAAGCTGTATCTGGCTTAGTAATTTTGCTTGCAGTGCCTGAATTGTTCAAAAGGGGAGTGATATATATATATATCTAAGTACTTGTGTGTGAAGAATAACTAACTACACATTTTCAAGTATACTTTGTTTCTGTTTCCCAAGGGGAAGATTAAAGTTTCAGAGAAATTAGTTTCATCCCTCAGTTTGTAATAATTCAAAGGTTTATTGCATCACACATTTTGATAAGGAAGACTGAAATAATTTTCTATGCTTGCTTTCTGTAAGTGATATTGATAAAGTTACATCCTCATCCATTACACAATTGCAATTACACTGCAAAGCTACTTACATTCACACAGATCTTGCGGGAAGGAGATCTGGTGAAAGCTTCATCATTCAACATGAAAAATCCTGGGATGTTTCCACGAATGTCTGATAGGCAGTACTGCTGTCTGTGGATCATCCCACTGCTGGGATACATTTATTTTTATTGTCCTTGGTTCTTACTGATTAGATGGTCTATTGCTATCAAACTGAAGCTATTTCACTTCAAAAAGTGTTTCAAGACAATTTTGAAATGCCTTGCTTTTCCTGTTAACTTTAGGAATTATGCTTAAAGCAGAAATAAATTGAATTTTGTCCTAAATCTAACAAAATCTTAAGAAAGGTGGTTTTGGTTCTCAGAGATCTAATGCAAATGAGAAGATTAGTTTTCATGTGGGTAAAAGAGGCTGAAGATTAAAAAGGAGTAGGTGACCACAGCAATGAACAGACCTCCAACAGATTCAACAGTAAATGTGAAATAACTTCCAGGTGTGGGGTTTCCTGAATAGTATCCTTTTAATCAGTGGTAAATAATGGTAATCATGGTAATAAATGCTTAACAATGGTAAATAACTGAGGGTTTCTTATTTCACAAAATCTGGTGTGTCAAGTGTTCAAACTAGTTGCAGTCTTCTTTTGTAATACTTTCTTGAAGTGGATGTTACTGTCTGTGGAAAATAGTATTTTCTGATTGGTAGACATTCTTATCCGTGGTGACTAACTAGTAGATGCAGTACCCACAATTATTTTTTGTGGTCTAAACTGGAAATAATCCCATATCTCCCCTCCAATTGCTTGTTATCTGCATCAGAAACATGTTACATGGTCTTAGACTATGTTAATATAGGCACAGGTTGTCTTGCTGAATGGGAAGTGTTGACATTCAGATCCAAGTCCAAATTTATTCAAAGTGGGAACAGAAGAATTCAGGCTGCCTGCTGCCAGGATTAGGGTCAGCAGAAGCTGAGATCTGAGTCCGGCTCTGTAACTGAAACCCGGGAATATGCTCACTGGTAGAGCTGGTTCTTGGGCCATTTCCCCAGATTTCTGCCCTGTTTTTCTGCAGGTGTGATGAGTACGTCACACAGCTGGATGAGATGCAGAGGCAGCTGGCGGCTGCGGAGGATGAGAAGAAGACCCTGAACTCTCTGCTGCGCATGGCTATCCAGCAAAAACTTGCCCTGACCCAGCGACTGGAGGATTTAGAGTTCGACCATGAGCAATCCCGACGCAGCAAAGGCAAGCTGGGAAAGAGCAAGATCGGCAGCCCTAAAGTAAGTGAGGAGGCATCAGCCACCGTGCCAAGCATAGACACTTTCCTCCTGCATAGTCAGGGCCCACAGCAACCAAACTTACTGGTCAGCAGTGGCACTCAGAGGAAAAGGTATGCATGCAGTGATCTTTACAGTACAGTGCAGTAGCCAGACTTGCATTAAAGTCATTCACTGAATTATAAAAATAGTGATTCCTTTTTTTACTTTTATTTTTTTCTTTCCATACTTTGACTGGGGAGAAGGAGGCGGGGAGGATATGAGTATGAAATTCAAAGCCTGGCAACATGTGGTTCTGATCCACCTACTCACTGTTATTTCCTCCTTCTGAATGCAGTGTTTTGAACTATATTCTGTCAGTGTCTCAGTGCATCTTGTATGTCTTTAATATTAAGTGTGAATGTATTTTCTTTAACAAGTTTCCTTTAAGTTTTCCCTACGGTTTTCCATAATGAGCATCTGAAATAAAAGAAAGATTGTGCTCTATAAGCATTTCAGTGCTTAACGTGAAAGAAGCTGCATTTCTTTGTTAAGCTCTGGTGCTAACTTGTTCTTTATCAGTGTGAAAAGAATATGGACGTGTTCACTCAGATCAATTTTTCTACATGGGAGCAAGAAACCTTTTGAAGGGGGATGGCTGCCGTTCATAACCTAATGCAAATATTTTGCTGTTCAAGCAGTGAGTTCTTGTCCTGTGCCTGCCCCTGCCAAAACTCTGTAGGTGTGGGCATCTCTATGGTTTTGAAGATGAAGAGGACTCTGTTAGAGAAGTCCTAGATAATCATCCCCTTTTCTTTTATGCTCTAATCACAATGCAAAACCAAGAGAACTTTCAGGGAGCCTTGTACATGTTGACTCGAGGATGCTGAGATGTAATCCAACCTCATCTCCTCCTTCCCTAAGGTGAATGAGGATTTCCAATGCAGGCAAGGTGACCTGCTCTGGAAATGATGTGGGGTGTCAACGATAGTTGATTTTTACCTGTTAAGCAAGTTAAGATGATATTGTCATTCGTGAGGCTTTGAAAGGTAATTAAAGTAAAACTCTTTTGTTTCCATATGTATTTTTCTTGGATCTCCTGCAAGACTATTCTCACCTTCCCTTTGTGATCAGAGCCATCCCAGGACTTCAGGGACCTACCTCCAGAAATTATTAAGAGCCCCCCCTCATCCCGCCTCCACAGAATCATATCTTCTGAGGGGCCCCCCTTCCATGAGTGAATTCATCCATGGGCACCGTCTCAGCAAGGAAAAAAGGTTAACCGTGGCCATACCAGGTAAACATTTTTTCCTTGGGTGCATGTGGTGCTGAGTGGTTAGCAGAGCAGGAGACTCTCCCAGCACTGCAGATGCAATTTAATTTGGGCTCCTTCTTGAAAAGCAAAATGTCTTCTCCTGTGTCACCTGTGGCAGGAGATGACATTCTGCCTACAGCAGCCCAAACTGGTTTCAGATGCAGTGTGGAAAGTCCTGCTGTGGTATCTGTGGGTGCAGTCCCACTGGCATCCACAGAGGCTGCACCCCTGTGCCTGGGTGGAGCTCAGTCTGGTGGTGGTGGTGGTGGTAGTCCCCCTGGAAGACACAAATCCCATGGGATAGAGGAGTCAGATGTGTGAGGACCAGCGAGGGAGCGTCTGGCAGTGTGCAGGAGCCTCCGCAGCACCTGTGTTCTCTCTCTGGAGCATTCAGTCAGGTTTTTCCAAAGGGTAGTGATCAATTCACAGAAGGCTTAGTTTATACAAGTTGAGTCATGAAGTTTATCTGTGCAGGAAGGTTTTGCTCTTAATTTCCTGCCAAAATGTAGTGTCTGCTTCAAATGAGGCATAGAAAGAAAATGCACTGGAATGCCATTTCAAAGGTATGATAGCTTCCTTCTCCTGAGAGACCAGCTAATAATTTCTTCTTTTCTGCACCTGGGCAGGACCTTTAGCCTTTACCTGTGCACAGTCTTGTCTGGTGGTAATTTTGTTCGTTCTTTGTTTTGAAATATGTTATACACAAAAAGCATAAGTAGAAAATATGAAAGCTAAAACCCATAAAAGTAGTGTCTGCTCGAGTAAATGTTTTTTCTGGGAAGCTGAGCAGTACCCTGTAGTAGGTTATATTTCTCACCTAGTGCCATCAGTGTCAGAGCTGCCTTTGAGTAGTGCCGTGCAAGTAACACCCACTCAGAGGACAAGTGTAAAACTGCAGAGAGTCTAAACAAGACATTTTCCTAGGGTGTGTTGCAGTAAATAAATCAAAGAGCTGTCTTCTGAGGAGAAAAATGTGGAAATGGAGGGAAAGAAGCATCTGATATCTCATGGAACATCATGGATGCGTGGACCACAGATAGAGAAACACTGATACAGTCTTTTTGTCCAGTAATAGAAACCAAAGGATGAAGCAGCCTGAAAGGTAGAATTATCCAGAAAATTATGTTTGTCTGGAGTCTTACCTGTCACTTTAGGTACATCTCTACATATTTAGAGTATAAAGGTCTTGAGACAGGGTCACTGATTTATGTTACAGTTGTCCTTACACATCTACAACCATCTCAGCTTTCTGAATGCATTTGTCAGAATTTTATACCATCACCTGGCTTTAGTCTCAGCTTGTGAGACTGACAGGTCCAAACCCGAGATTTTTCTGAGCATTAAGATTCCAGTGTTGGCAGGACCAGGTTAGAACCAGGTTGAAGATTAAACAGGGAATTATTCATCATTGTTTGTACCAGTTTCTGGAAGATTTCTTACTGTTGTTAACAGATGAAAGGAATGATGCACCAAGTAGGATTTTTTTTTGCCATCTGTCTAATTATCTGTTTCCTGAAAGTGAGGAATGGCAAGGAATGTTATTCTGCTGCTTTTATTGAGAATGTTTAAAAGCCTTGTCTCACAAAGAGCTTCTGTTCTCAGATGATTTGTGCAGTCAAGCAAGGCAGCAAGAAATATAGCAACCCACACCTGCTTCTTCATCAGAGAGGGTGCAAAAAAGCAGCATCCAAACTCAAACACTGTGGAGCAAAGTGTAGCTTGGCTTAAGGCTGAGTCCCCAGGAGTGGAGTAAGAATGAATCAAACCCACATTAAATGGACACACATTTTGGTTTCATTCTTTTAAATTTGTGAGCTATTTCCTTCACAAGAATTTTTCACCCATGTGATGGGAGAGCTTCCCTGTCCTTTCATTAGCTCCCAGGGATGTGGAGACTGGGAGGCTGTAACTGAGAATGTGTTTGATTGGAGATGGAGACCAAGAGCCAAAATAGCTGCAGTTGGTCGAGGGAGAAACAGGATGGGTTCCTCTGCCCCATGAGCCCCATGCAGTAGCAAGGTGTGCCTGTGTTTCTCTTGCATCTTCTTCTGGACTTGGTGCTTGGCACAAGATGCTGCCTTTGCTTTGACTGCTGCTGGATACCTGGAAGGGGAAAGCTGAACTGCTTTTGGCCACCTTCTTCAGAGGAAGATCAGCTGAATTGAAGACCTCTCAAGCAAGAGATTGTCATGTCCTGCTCGATTTCCATTTGAATGCCCTCAGCTTTAGATCAGCATGCAGGTACCTCTGACACAAAGCTGCGACAGCACGACTTGATCTGGGCTTTCAAATTGAACTAATAGCTCTTATCTGCCCGCAGGGGCTAAAAATACCACTGGTGCTTTTCCAAAGTATCATGTTCCATTTCTCCTAGGTAATGGCATGCATTTAGCCTTGCTGTTTGTTTCTTCTTTGCTTCTGTTCTGCTGACATGTATTTTTACACTTTCAAGTCTTTATTCTTCTGATAGGCAGAAGAAGCCAGTATGTGCCTAGCACAGTTCCAGCCCACCTCTGGATGTGTTTGTGTTTCTTTTCATAACTACGTGAAAAAGTCAGGGCATATAGAAAGCCTAGTGCTGGGTTTAACAGCGTGTAACACTGAAAAATGACCTTTCCTTTGCAGTTGTATTCAAACTCCTTGAATATGACGTCACTAAGTGCCTCTTAATAGACCACAGTCCCAAATACAAAATATGGTTCTCTCTTCAAGGAAAGAACACGACTTAAACAGTCTCCTGTAGTATCTGCCTCGACATCACGCTTTTCTCTGTCAGATACTTTAGCATGGCAATTCCAAAAGTTGAATAGAAAGTTCTATTATTTTAGCTTAAAATTAAATCAAGATCCTTGTGTAGAAGATGTACCTGAAGTAAAAGGTTTCCCAACAGGTTATGAAGACAGTAACCAGTGGCTGCAGTGCTCTCACTCAAACAGAGTCAACAACAAACCACCTGAGAGTCTCCTTTGTTGGAGTGCTCTCCAAACAAGATGTGGTAGATGCTTCTTTCCCCTATTGTTTTTGCTTGGTATTTAAAATCCCACACAGGAAAACACTGTAAAAAGTAAAGTATTTCATATTTTGAAGGCATACAGATCATAAGATTGTAATGAACAATCGTCTTCCTTTTAGAGAAATTTGTATGGTTGTATCTATTTTATTGTATGACAATAGAAAAAGGAAGGTAGCAGCCTTAAATGTAACACATTTCCCTCAAATTCCAAGTCCAGCTGAGGTCAGATATTTGGTTGACCTAAGCCAGGATAGACCCATGGGTTTCAACAGAACTATGCTGGTTTGCTGCAATCCAAGGTTTGCATTTTTGTAGTGTTTAGATTTTATTGTTCTTCATTGTTACAAACCATTTAATAAAATGACTTTTCTAAAAACCTGTAAAAAACCCCCAAATCTGCAAAATTAGGTAATTTTGCAGGGTTGCTCATTTCTGAAAGCACATTAAACCTGAAAGCACGCTTGCTTTTCAGCTGTCTTTCAAAAGTGATTTACAGCCTGGCATTTAATTCCCACAAGAAGAGACTAATGTGGAAGATAAAGGCAGCACAAAGAATGCCACATAATAGTGTAGCAACTGCTCAGGCACTCAGCTCACCACCTACCATATGAAATTAAGAGTATATTATAGTTACTCTTACTAAAAACATAATCCAAGATTAATTTCTGATGTATTTTCTCTATGCTTACAGCAAATCAAATATGAATCACAATATGATACAAATAGCTCTTGTTTGCTGGTTTGCATTCTTACCATAAAATTTAACTTAATTTGTAAAAACTCTATCCCAAAGGAAACTCCTGTAGTGTCACCAAGAACTAACTTACAGCATCTGTAGGTGGAAAGTATTTTTTAATCTAACAAAGAAAATGAAAATAAAAAATCTCAATGACCCAAATATTGAGGTCCTAGGAAGTCTTATAATTAAATCTTTAAGCTGGAACTCAAGGGGAATTGCTGAAGAGTTGTCTTTGCTACTTGCCTTTACACTGAGTGGTTTAAAATGTGAAGAATAGGTAAGAAACCTGAGAATGCATTGATCCATTTGATGTAGCACAACAAGGAGCAGAGGGTCTTCTGAGTAGGGTGGCTCTTAGTGTTATAGGGAATTAAGGGCTTTTGATAGGCCATGTGAGGTGTTGAGTAACCCCTCTTGGCTCAAAGGATGAAGAATACACTCTCATGCTACTTTGAAATATTTTTTCGTTCTGGATTTTGAGCTTTTTTAAAGTGCAGTGTTTTAGATGTGACTTTCCAAAATATTATAAAAGATGATCTCTGTAATCAGAAGCTCATGTTCCTTCTGCATTTTTCTTTAAATAACCTTAAAGTGGAACTTGGCATGGGGGGCAAGATTGTTGGTTTTGGCTCCTCCTTCTTGCTTCTTCATCTTGTTTAGGTAGTGTGAAGATATGGGAAGTCCTCTTCAAAAAGTGTGTTGTGAGTAGAAGCTGCCTTACACTCCTGTTTTGGATGCAGGGGTTGGGAAAATGAGCAGAGATTTTCAGGCTGACACCTCTCTGCACAGAGGCAGCTGTCTGGAGAGGTGTGCCTGTGTAAAGATCAAGGAAATACATTTTTGATAGCAGGTTTGTGTCTACTTTCTTTGTGTGATGAAAAGGGTTTATGTTCAAGGTCTTAAGCTGTGTACATTTTTTGTTTGTTTAGGAGTATTTTGCCAAAAACAGTTTCAGCTTTGCTTTTGAGCTGAAGTACCAATGTCAGAAAGCTCCTCACAAATGTCTAAGCCTTGCTGCTATAGGCATTACTTCAATATTTCAACTTTGCTTTTTTTATGCACTTCTCAGTTTTGGAATAGCAGGACTGTTAGAAGTCTGAACACAGAAAGCACAGCTTCTTTTAAAAATGGTTGTGCAAGAAGTCCTTTGAGGAACACTATCAACTCAGAAATTAATTTTGCCAGGAGGGTGCTTAGTAGATCTTTGTGATTGCTCAGGTCACACAGTGAAGAGTTTTAAATATTTCTCACCTCTTCTTTGTGAACGAATTTTATAGATTGATGAAAAGGAAAATAATGACTAGGACCTACATGCCTCTTTCTGTGCTGATTTTAAGTTAGATAATTTTATGCTGAGTTCTGAACAATGTGGATTTTTCTGTACATTAAGTGAAAGAGTTTATTCTTGAAAAGCAGGATAGGTGGTAAACCAAGCCACCACTATTATATAAGATATGCAGCCATATAATATTTAAATAGTCAGGCTGGTCTGCTCTGAATTGTTCCCTCAGGAAAGTTTGATTTGCTTCATCCAAGCAATCCAAAGCATGAAAGTTCTTCAGAAACATTATTTTTTAAAAAAAGTTTATTCTGGCATCACAAATTTAGTCTGAGTACAAATTGCCCTTTCCTTCATGAGAGATCTATGGGTGATTCTTCTGAGAAGGCATGTTGTATTTTTATCTACTGGAAATGTACTTGTGTGTGATGATGATCCCGTACCTGCAAGATGTCTTTGAGCTTGTGCAATCAGACAGGCTGCTGGCTGTTGTAAGACTCATGCAATATTGGTCTAATCTGTCTCTGCTCTTCCTGAAAAAATGGATTTTATATGTTTTTAGTAGGTTTTTTTAAAAAAAATCATGTATAAGGGTGTTTTTTAAACCTGAATATGATGCTCTTCACAAAAGGGATAATTCAGTCATTATTTACTTATTATCTGTGTTCTCTTTTTTTGTTCTGCATTGTCCTATTTTCTGTGGGTTCTGTAAACATGCCATATTTGTGTCTGTACGTGTTCATTGTTCGATGAGCGGTATCAGTGCATATATACAGATACATGTATATATCTCCCTGCTCTCAGGGCCATGTCCTGCATCTGATATGCTCATTTAGCTCAGCTTAATGAGCACTGCATATTTGTGCCATTTCAAGCATGGTGTGTTGTCCCTGTGGAGGCCGTTTTGAATTTGAGGAACAGTGTCCTTGCCAAGGACATTGGTTGGCTGTAACTGATGAAGAAGTCAGCTGGCTAAATGTACTTTTACCTCTTGGTGCCACTGTGAACAGGACCTTTTCACTCTGTGCTTTTTCTCTCTTCCATTTAGCTTTCTAGTTGCCACTGATGAGACCAAACCCATACATTTCATGCTGATCAATATAATTTAGCTGCTTCAATATGATTTAGCTATTATGGCATGAATTCACTGCAGTTCTACAAGTTTAATTTATTTTTTATATATGTTTTTTCACTATATAAAGAAAACAACACTGAAATAAAATCTGTTTTTAATAGAAGCCCTAATTTTTTTGATAAAACATTAAAAAAAAAAGATTGCAGTGAAATCCATGCCTTACTGCTGTATATTTTGATTAAAAGGTTATTGACATTTTACTCTCTGTTTCTAAGCTATGACATCATTGCTGGATTGAATGGTTTACATTAGCATAATTTGTTGAAGTTCTCCAGTAAAGTCTTATTTAGACTTCTGTTTTTTTCTAGCTGAACAGGTATACATGTGACACATCAAATCTTTAGGGCATGTTACCAGATATTTGTTGCTTTCTATGAAAATTTTGGGCTTTGGAATCCAGTCCTATCAATTAACTAAAACAGAGATTGAAATATCTTTACAATGTTGGTAACAAAAGTCATCCATCTCTATCTTCTTTTATGACGAAGTTTAGTGTGGTTTCATGACTTGCTGATTTTTGCCATCAAATACACAAGAATATTCAATATCGTGCTTTTTGCCTCATAAAATAGGCAAAACTGAAGTGAGTCTCTGTTTCAATTAGACATGCTGATGTTTTAGCTCTCTAATAGAGCAGTTCCTTGGGATGTTGTGGTGTGTGGAGTTGCTCACAGCAATTCTTTAAACAAGACTTGTGTCCTTGATTGTAAGTATCTCCCTGTCTGCATTTTTTTGGGGCATAGAACCTTATAGTTGTAACTTATGTTGTTTCTTCCAAAGCCTACTAAAGTTACTGTTCCCACTGACGTCAAATTTTGGATCAGGCCCTTCTTTATCCGTATAATAGTGCAAGTATTTTTGCTCTGGATGATTTTGTGACCTGAAATGTATCCTTGACTTACGTTTCCATGGTAAACAACAAGATCAAAGTGTGAAGATTTATGTAATTTTAAGACCTTTCTTTTCCTCTTTTGAAATGTTTAAAATGTGGTTGTCTTTTTGTAAGTGTTTCATGAATCATCAGACCTTTCTAAATGTGCTTTTTATGAACTGTACATAAAAGAAAGGAACTGAAGATATATTTTTCAGCTTATGCCATTTCCATTTCTGTTATTTTACTAACCCATTATTTAGCTTCTCAGTAGATTTAATGAGGAATTATTTAAAGCATTCACAGAAACCATTTGGTAGAAATAACATGGACATGTGATACAGAAAGTGTGAAAAAGGCTACAGAGCTGACAAGAAACCTCTTAATGTTCTTAGCCTGTAACTGGAGAAAAATGCATTTCACTGATTTTGTTAATGACAAGGTATTATTTCTTTTTAAAAAGCTATTCTTAATATGAGCTACAGGAAAAGGCAAGGCTGGGATATAGCTTTGTGACTATACTTTGAGCTAGCAGGCACTGAAACACATGGACTGATGGGGGAACAGCTCTCTAGATTTGGGATAATTCAGGTCTAAAAAGAAAATACAAGTGAAGTCACGCAGAATAAGGAAGTTAAGGATAAAAGCACTCCATATAGCGTAGCTGTTGTATAGATGAAAGAACCCACTAGGACATAGCCAAGCAACCTGACATGTTCTGGAAAGCACTGAATCAGTGACCTACTAAATCACGGCTGTCTGTGCCGTGTGCCAGGCAGTGCATGAAGTTGTTAGTGATGCTCCAGGCGTCCGTTTGTGGAAATCACCAAGACAGATAGCATTTCCCTAAATGCCGTAAGAAAATAGCAGTTAAATTCCCTACCTGCTCTTCCTCTTGAGAAGTGTTTAGCAGCAAGCCCTCTGTTAGGTTAACTCTGCCTGATCTTGTCCTAAAGTGCTCAGAGGAGGAGGAGCAGAAGGAGGGCCTGTGTCAGGAGCTTGTGATTGTAGAAACAGTGGGACATTCCTGGGCCTGCTTTGCAAGAAAAAGAACATGGGCATGGAGAGATGACAGGAGATGAAGATTTTAGATGCATCCTATGGCTGGCCTACTGCATCTTAGGGCAATACATAGGTATTGGTAGCTAATGGGAGTTCAGCAGCATGCTCACATCTCTCTTTCTTCAAATAGTTTTTAAGAAGTCTAAGAAATAAGTAGTGGAAGTATTAATTGTTGTTGTAACTTCTCCAATCAAGTGTAATCGAAGCTATTAAGTTTCCTGAATAGCAAGCTTAAGATGTGAGTTACCTGTGTACTTGCACTCTCAACACAGGAATTTCATTGTAGATCACCTTTACCATGAAGAAAGCTGAAAATGATACTTGGTTGACACATTTGTCTATCTCCAGTCAATGATCCATTATTCGGTTTAATGGAACAGAGGTAAAATTCAGACAGTGGGAAATCTCAGATAACATGGGTGCTGGAAAATGTGCAGGAGCTCAGTTGCACTTAGTGAACTTTATTAAGCTGCCTGTGTGCAGCTCTGCCAGGATGGAACTGGCCCTCATGGAGTGGTAAAATGGCTCTGCACAAGGGCCAGTCCTCCTACACTGCTGCTTTTGCTCACAGGCCAGGACAAGCTGAGTCAGTCCTGCTCTGAGCAAGCTGGGGTTGATTAGGTCAGCCAGGCTCCAGATGGAACCCCAGTGGCTGCTCCACTGTAGCCCTCTCCTTCCAGGGCAGCTTGCAGAAACATGGAGCTGTGTCCAGTTTTCAGCTGACAGACTGATCTGCTGGGGCTGTGTGTAGGGCAGGGGTAACTGTGTTATTTACAGACTCAAACTGACCCTGGAAGCAGAAGGGAGAGACTCTTCTAATCTTTGACCTGTACCATTGTTTGTGGCTTTTTCCAAAGGTAAGTCACAGCTGTCCTCTCACCAGCTGTTCTTTGTGATAACTATTACCTCTTAAAATTCCTTTTGGCCTTGAGGAAGGTCAAAGTCCTCTTGGCATTCATTAGAAAAATGAAGATAAATTATAAGTGAAACCAGCTGTCAAATAATTATAAGTCAAATAAGTATAAACTTATGTCTTTGTCATCCCTGTATATAAACGGTTTTGGGCCTTTTCTCATCCTGTCAGATTGCAGCTTGAAAGCATCTCTACAAATCTCAGCAAGGAGGGCAAGCATCTTTATACTCTCTGCCCCATTCTTCTTGACATCTCACATTTGTCTTTTGGTTTGGAAATTTTCCTTGTTCATCACCTTTGAGCAGAGAGGATTGATTTATTGTCTTTGTAGGTCTTGCTCTGTGATGTAACACGTTTTTACATCCGCACAACTAGGAAGTTACTGATCTGTTCTTTGCCCAATAATTTCAACTCATGCTATTAACCCTTCATTCTTTCCCATTAAATTGACATTTCAAGGATGAAAACAATTCATTATCATATTAATGGCGATGTCTTCTCTTTTCAAGTAAATTGTCAATAACAGCTTCATAGACATATTATCAAATTCCTCACACTTGGTGGAGCAAGTTCAATTGACATTGGGTAGCGTAACACAAAGTCAGCCTGAAAAGTTTTAACTAGGAAAGAAGGAGTTTCTGTTGGCCTGAAGTGATCAATGGGATGCTAGGGAAGGTTTGTTTTAACAGACTGAAAAAGCCTCAATCTCACATTTGGTCATAAACATTTACTGACAGATTTTCATTTATCAAGAACACATTTTTCCTAATGTTTTCATATCAGAAATGCAAAATATGTAACAGTACCTTCTGATTGGTTTGCTGTTTGACTCTCAATTTTACCTTTTCAGATAAAAGGGGAAAAAAAGTTTTTCATTGATTAACTGGACTAAATGCAGTTAGAAGTATGTTCTGCTTATCTTGGGATTCTGAGTAATCTCGGTGTTTGACAGCACTGTGTGGAGATTAGGACTTTACTGAGAGTCAAAATGTGTTAAAATGTTCATTGCAGCCTGCTGGGTCCTGAGCAGGTGGGACTGGAAATGCTTGCATGTAGATTTTTCACTGAGGACATTGCTGATGTCAACAGAAGGCAAGCCCATTTCAAATGCAAATAACCCAGTAAAGCGGACCTGTGTTGGTTAGAGTCACCCAGTTCACAGACTGGAGGGCAGAGCACATCCTGTGACACAAGGGAAACATGTTGTTTTTGTGCCTGAGCCAAAGGGAAGCACAGGAAAATACTCTTTTTGGTGAGATTTGCTCTCAGCAGATAATTTATAGCAGCACAGTCAGTGCTCATGTGAGCAGATGTAGTTTCTCTGAGCCTGAGTTTTTTTTAATGCTCTTATATCAGGAGCTGATTAGCCTGATTAGGACTAGGCATTAGGTTCCAAAGGGAAATCAGCAGTGGCTAATCTGTGAGAGAGGAAATCTCTGAGCCCTTTACATCATCACTGTGCAAGTGGCTAAAATGTCAGGAACTGAAAAATTGAAGCAGAACTAACATATAGCACAAGTCAAACCTCAAATTTCCAATAGAGCCAGTGGTAGGTGTTGTTGGATACTGTCACAACACTCTGCAGGCACATGTTCAGCTGAATTCAGTGAAAACTGGCATCTGAATTTCTGTGTACAATAGCTCGTCTTTGCCATCTGTGGTTGAAATGAACACTAAAATTAATTTCTTTGTTATAAGTTCATAGAATTGTTAAAGGGCTTGAGATCAGCCAGCTCATCCCCTGCCCCAAAGTGGTTTATTTCCTAACAGCAAGTGAAGATGATGGAGAAATAAGATAATCTGTATTTAGTAACTTTATTAATGATTTTATAGGTGGTATTGTCATAAGACACACCAAAAAATATAATGTGTCTGTACCCCAAGTACCTTCTACATAAGTGACAAACTGTCTTTTCACTCTGTAGCTTGACTGACAGGCCCTGAGATTTGAAAAATACAGGTAACAGGCTTCTTCCAATGGGATTTTAAAATTTGTTTTTACTTTTTTTTAATAAAAGAGAGCATGTCTCTTACCTTGTCTTAGCATGTGACATTAGAATTAGTAAAGACTTTTTTGAAACTTTTAACCTTCAGCAGAGTATTTCAGAAACAAACATTTACTTAATACAGGCAGGAGTTCCTTAGTGGAAAGAAGTCATTTCGTGATTGTCATGACATTAGAGAAGGGTGTTACAAATCCTCCAAAATACTTAAAAGGATTAAATATAGAAGGAATAAAGTTAGCTCTCGCATAGCTACTTGGACATAAGTAGATAAGAAGCTCCTTTGAATTTGAAATGTGTCTATGTAAGCCATATGCATTCTGCTTAGCTCTTTCCTAGCATAATCCTCAGAAACTTCACTCCTGGAGGATGTAGGAGGACGATTCAGTCATCTTAAGACATGTGGATCACTAGATCTGGTCCTGATGTGAATGTGAGCCAGACTGCATGAGCTTTGCTGATGCCAGCTAGAATTGTGTTTCACACAAAGTCAAGGGAGTATGCTCACACCAAAATAGTTATTACCCAGCTTGCATAATCCTTCCAGAATCTGGCTCACTATTTGTGCATTCTGCCAAATGTAGCAGATCAAGATGCATCGTAAAATATTTGCATGAGGTTTGAGATATTAGAATAGGATCATAAATCAGGTGTTTGTATTGTTCTGGAAAAGCCTGTCAGAACAATTTCTTCTGTTTGTGAAACCTGTCTGCACCTTTTCATCACACAGCATTCTGTTCTGTATTTCTTTCCTCACTGACAACCTTGTATAACCTGTCAGGGATGACTTTGCTTTGGACTTCTGCAAACTATTTTGTTTAGAGTAAGGCATTAATTAACTCTTTTTTTTTTTTGCAATCATTTTCTGCCTGCAGTTAGCCTGATCTGTCTGTTCCTCAGACACCTCTTATTTTAGTTGAGCTTTGTGCTGAAATGACAGACCCTTCTATTCATGACTCAAATACATTGCCAACTCTTGCACTCCTCTGCTAAAAGATGCACTGAGGACTACAGTGACAAACCTGGTAAATGAGAGTGGCAGAGTATCCTTTCTTATTTCATTTCTGCTTTCGGACACAACGGTGCCGGCACAAACTGTGCACATATTTTTTCTAACCTGTGTACTAGAAAATAGGTCCAAACCCTTCTCCTCTTTGCTGAAGCAGGAAGAAACCAGTGATTTGGGTACACTTGCTTCTTACCCACTGGAGGTCAGCACAGATCTTCACAGGAACTAGGGAGAGGCCCTGTGGGCTGGTATGAAAGGGAAATGTTGTAATAGTGGATATGGTGCTCAGTTGTTTCTATGAAGGTGTGCTGCTCTGCAGTACCTGATGTCATCTCAACACTCTTGACAGCAGATTACTTGCATGTTCTTCTTCTTGCATGTTGATTGAGACAAAGGATAGAAGGGGGTTTTGAAACACAGCTACATTGTAAAGAGAAATGATTATTGGTGTTGAGCTTTAAGTAGCAACCAATTGAAAAAAAAAATCAAATTCTTTCCAAGTATGTGAAGTTCCCTTGTCTCATTTTTAATGTTTAGGGGAAAATAACCCCATTCCACCAAAGAGGTTGATAATCAGGTTGAAGCAGTCAGGAAGGACGATAGGTCTGCAGGTCTTACTGGAGACAAAAAGTAATCTCCAGTAGTTTTTCATATGGTCAGAATTTCATGCATAGATTCTAATATTTGAAAAGTCCCTGATGTCTCTGTTGTGTGACGATCTGAATCACACAGACAGTGCAATGAAAGGCCAGAATGCTGCAGGGAAAATGAGCAAATCTTGAGATCTGGAAAACTCAGTAGACACTAGTGACTTAGAAAGCAGAGTTGTCTTGTTCAACTACTTTCATGAAACCTCACAAGTATTATCCAGTTTAAACCTGTCTTCATATTTTGTATGTCACAGGAAAACATAGCAATGAAGGATTATTTGGCTTTACTGTTATTTAATAAATTAAGAACCATAATACAGCTTTGCAAGTGATTAATGTGGAAACTCTTTGACAGGCAATTGATGAAATAGTCTAGACAGAACAGTGAAAATGACTGTATCAAGTTCTCCCTTTCTCCTACAAAAACCCCAATCTCACAAGCTCTGTTCAGAAATTATAAAGACTTTCTTATGAGCTTTTTCTTATATGTTGTAATGAGATGACATAATTGTTTTTATATGGATATAAGTTCCTTGGATAAATTTTGAGTAGCTTTATTGACAGTTTTCATATTAGATGTGAGCAAAACAACTTCATGATGAGCGGAAGAATGAGAAGTACAAGGTTTAAACCCAGTTTCTGAGTACAGCCCGTTATTGCTGTCTGTTTAAACAAAAATTTGCCAGTGCTAAGGGAAAACGAACAAAAATGTTTCCATTGCTTCCTCTGAAAAGGAGAAAAAGGCAACAGCCAATGTCACTGCTACCAGAAAAAAGGTGTTTCTGTCAGATAAGGCACCAAGAGCACATTCCTCACTAA
Source organism: Cnemophilus loriae (assembly GCA_013397755.1). Taxonomy (NCBI): domain Eukaryota; kingdom Metazoa; phylum Chordata; class Aves; order Passeriformes; family Corvidae; genus Cnemophilus; species Cnemophilus loriae. The sequence goes on along the minus strand of VZTF01007564.1, from coordinate 1,915,276 downwards.
ATCTCTCCCTGAGATGCATAGCCTGTGTACTGCCGTTACTAACCCCTTGCTCTGTAATCTCTCTGTATATATGTCTAATTTATCAGTTTCTTGTAGATTGTCAGCAGCCTGCTGCCTCCATACCGCCACACGGCTCACAACTAGCCAGGGGGCCAGATTGCCAGACTGTCAGGTAAACTCCACTAACTCTCCTCTCTTTGCACATAGCTGCATGCACGCCTGCCACCCCCCTTCTCTTCCTCAGACAAAAGCTCTTCACTTTTTCTCTAACAGCCAGCTTTTAACAGCTTGAGGAACAGTGGTAATTTCTGCAGTGACAGTACCAACATGAGTCACAGCATTCATGCACTTGCTTCCCTGTAAAAATACGGAAAAAATGCAAAGCCGGATCTTGCAGCCCTCATTTGATATTTTTATGCAGTTTCTCAATGATGCCAAAATAGTAATGAATTTATTTTGTTGTTAGAAAGATTTCTTTAAATGGTGGACTTTTAATTTCAGGAGTGGGTGTTGGCTTCCCTTTTGTAAGGTGGCATTTTAAAGGCATTTGTGAGATTTTAGTGGACACTTCTGCATTCTCCCTGACTTGGAAACTCAGACCCAAGGCAATCAGTTTTTAATCTTGTTTTTAAAAGTAAACTCCTGGTGTCCTTGCTCATAGGTGGTGCAAAGGCCAAATCATATTCTGGGATGGCTGAGTTAATCAAGGCGCAACCCCAAAACTAAGCAAAGCAAAAAGGCATTACAATAATTTTCTTTATCTGTTCACAGTACATTCTGTGCAAATATTCACTTACATCTATGCTCTCATTTGAAATAGGTTACATTATTTTTAGGCCTTTGCCTGAACTGTTGTGACCAAGTTAGTGCCTCTGTTTTATTGCCCACAAAGTGGAAATATTATTATCTTCCTTACTATGTAAGAGTAATATGAAAATTTTACCGAGAAGTTGGTGTAAACTCATTATAACTGAAAAGTATCATTTACTGATTTGCAGTTTGGAGTTCTACAGCTCACTGAAAAAAAAATACAAATTACATTTAAAATCCTTAAAATGCCAGTAAAGTGATGCTGCTGTATTTTAGATGTTACAGCAATTTGAGATTATCATTAGGTGCTTTGGATACATGGAAACTTAATATCAACAAGTCATTTTCTAACCCTATTTAATTTACCATCACAAATTAAAGACTATTCTGTTCCTTCCAGAGCTACTGTTCTAGTGGAGAACATGCTCTGCTACCATCCCTTTCTAAATGCTCACAAACAATTGCTTCTGTAATTTTAAAACTTTTTCTCAGAATGGAAAACCTACCTGATTTGTTACTGGTGTACATTTATCTGCAAGCATTACCTTCTTCTGATAGTTAAAAATATTGTTAATATTTAAAAAGCTTCAGGTCAGTCATCCTACAAATAACACACACCTTACACACTTAGCTGAAAAATTGACTTTCAGGTGGCTATTGTTTTTTACCACTAGATGGATACTCGTCTAGTGAAGTCAAAACAACGCTGTTTTTGATATATTCACACTGCTGCCTTGCTTGCCTCAGCCACGTTACCTGCCCGGCTCCGTAAAGCAGTGAAGCATAACAATAGATTTAATGCAAGTCAGCATGATGGCTTAAGTTCTTGAGTTCTTTAAATAAAGTAATTGGGTTCTGGAGTAAAATTTGAGGGCATTTAAGGACCAGTTGGACTTACTGAGGTTTGGATTTTCTAAATGCAGCAGAGAAGGAAGCCAGGAGCTTGTCCCACACTGCCTTGTCCTGTGACGGTCCCTACTGGGATGACACATATGATTTACATCACAAAGTGATGCCAAATGAGGGAAATGAAAGCTCTGCCCAACCCTGAAGTCATTTTAAGAGAGAGCTGTGCTTGTTTTTCAAAGTCTCCAACACAATTCTTGCAGTAATGTGACCTCTCAGTGGCATTTCACTCAGGACTAAACAAGAGCTTCTTAAGGCTTGTGATTCACACAGATGTTTTCCACATCCTGCAATGTCTAATCATGTTCAAACCAGTTAATATGCCTGACCATAACACAGATTCACAGAGAGCTTTCCCTCATTCATTATCTATACTATGGTTTTTGAGTGGGACTTGTATAACTCTGGTATTTTTAGTAATTGTGATTCCAGCACATGGGCTTTGGTGAATCTCACTAGATAAGCTATGCAGTTTCAAGCCAAGTGAGACTCCAGGGCAGATCTAGTCAATTTATTTTAGCTGTACATTGGTCTTTTTGCTTGAATCTGCATGTTTCAACTGAAACTTGATAGGAGAATCTGTGAGAACTTTCCTTAAGAGATTTTTTTTTAAGTAAACTGATGAAACAGTGCATGAAAGTCTCGCTCTGCCTTCCATGCATCACCTCAGTTTCTAGGTCTAGGGATATGGGGCAAGCAACCAAATCCAGGCCTGCCCTGAAAATTACTAGATGCTGTTCCCCCTTCCCAGCACCTGTAGCTACCTGTCTGATGGACTATATTGGACAAGACTAAAATATTGCCATTATCCAATATTAAAAAGAGTGTGTCCATCTTTGGATTGTATTCAGGTTTCTGCTGAATGCAGTGAAAAGCTCATTTTCATTATCAGAGACCAAACCTCTAGACTCAAATTATCTGTTAATGAAAAAACAAACCATACCTCCCCAATACCTCAAATTAAATTAATGTTGCCTTTTAATATGAAATAATGCTTTTATTTAGATAAAGCAGGAAATAAATTTAAAATAAGGTAAAATATGCAACCTAATGCGTGCAAAACTTTTGCATTCTGAAAATATTATTGGTCTGTTTATATTTTCCTTCGCTGATTTGTTGCAGTTACAATCAATGCCAGTCAATGCTGCATGTGAATGACATCTTTAAGACAGAACAGAGTGCTTACGAACACTGAAGGGCTTTGCATACTATTTTCCAGTTAATTTCAGAAATACATGATTAGCATTTTGAGTGCCAGGGGGAAAAAATAAAATAAAGCCAGACAATAATACTAACACAAAAAAATTGCACAGACTTTAATCATCAATTAAATGAATACATCCCCAAATGATACTGGCATTTAAAGAGATGTTGACAAAAATGTCTGTGAAAACCCAAATGTTTTAAAAACGGCACTATCCCATGGGGTGAACATAACAATGTTCTTCCTTATTCTCTGTTTATAGTCAAAAACTCAGGTTCTTCCATGTCTCTCTCTTGCTTTGTGTTATTAATCTCCCCTGCCATCCTCTGCTGTCTGTGACTGTCAATGTGTCTGATAGCTCAGCTCTGGGACCGGCTGCCACCAGCACCTCTACTGCCATAAAAAGCACATTGAATGCCATGTGTCATTTGCTGATTCTGATGTATTTTTAGTTTATGTTCTGCTACAGTAATCTGCATTAATGGACTGGATGAATTGTGTTTCTGAAGAGAGGAAGGTATAACAGCAGACTATTAGAAAAATCAATTAAATCAATTGGAGCTGCAGGTGATGTGGTTATGTATGCTGCTATAAAGGTGCCTGATAGCCTTGCAATTTTTTTTTTCTCTTCCTAATGCCCCCAATATTTATTATTGGTTGAAAAAGAAATAGTGAGACAAATTTTTCTACTGTGCACAAAGTGTGCTTGTATTTCAAAGTAAGAAGCAATGCAGAATTACCAGGAAAAGAAAATTAATATAATTCTAAGCACAGTGCTTAGAATTGCTAATCTGAGCATAGCCTGGGATAGTCTATATTACAGTTTTTACAGTCATGGCTGGCTTTGTACTGAAGGTCATGCCATAAAGTTATTATGGTTGTTTATATTTGTATAGATGAGAATCTTACATGTCTCAAAGAGGTTTTTTCAGGCCACTGCTGTACATAACTAGTTGTAACTACAGCCATTTCCTCACCAGTCCTCTCCCTCAGAGCGTAAGCATCTTTTGTTGCTTATTTTTAAAGTTAAGGAAGGAAGCCCCAAAAGACAAACACATCTCTGCTAACGAGCAAGGAATGTGTGCTTTGAGTTCCTGTTCCTCTCTTTCACAATTATAGAAGTCTTGTTAAAAAAGAAACAAGGCAGCAAGGGAGAAGAGTAAGCAGTCTTTGTAGGGTCATGTAATCACCTCCTTGTATGTCTTCCCCAAATGTGATGTTAAGATTCTAATTTAGTTTTCTGTCTCTGAAGGAATTAAGACTAGTGCTTCTCCTAAGCCTATCTTGAAAACTTAGGAGGTGCTGAAGCCAAGAGCTTGATGAGTGGATAAATTTGAGAGTAAATACAGAACTTTTGGGTCAATCTGCAGTCACTCCTGACACAGTCATTAGTGTGGAGCAGGTAAAGATCTCAGTAAGATCTCTCTATGGAGGCTGTATCTGCATCTGCATGTGGCAGAATATGGCAGAGGGAAAGGATAGATATGGCCATGGAAAGAATTACTTTTTCCAAAGGGTCATAGTCCATAACACTACACATGTTGAGACTGAACTATTAGACAGCTGAGCACAAAACAAGGCTCGTGAGGTCCTGACCTTCTACAACCCCCTCTCACCACCCATTTTGCAATCAGGAAACTCATCTTCAGGAGCATTAATGGGAAACAGAATCTAACTTAAGACATGCAATTCTGTGATCTTCAAATAAGCCCAGAGCTGCAGGGACTGTAGCTCCTGCTGAATTGTAATACCTGTGTATTTGTGGTCAAAGCCTCCCAGATTTCTCTGGTTTGAAAGTGTGGACATTGGCATCAAGTTACTCAATGGTGGTGGTGCACACTTCTTTCTTTCTTCAGTCAAACACAATGTCATCTCTTTGTTTCCTTAAGTAAATGCTGTATGTGGAAATGAAAGACATTTTCAGTACCACTGGCATTTCCAGTAGCAGTTTTCCAAACACCTCTGGCATTTCAAATTGATTCATTTCCAGCAATAGGCTAATTGCATTCCTTCAGCCAGTACTCCAACAGTCTGTGCTGCAGAGATAAAAGCATGGTTTCTAAAGAAGGAAAACAGAAAAGGCAAATTCTCTTGAAGACAGAGACATAAATGATGGTGCTTTATCATATATCACACTGTTGAGCTTGGAATAACTTCAATGCTGTAGAACATTGAAGCATTAGGAAAAAAAACTCTTCCCAGACACATTAAAGAACTCGGGTTTGTGGTATTTTTTTTCTTTCCTTTTTCCCTTCTCTTTTTTAAAAGACATTTTCTTGCATTTTGTTTTGGTATCTTGTTTTTCTACAGCTCTGCACCACGAAGTGGGGTGTGTTTGTATTAGCTGCCCCTTTTCTTTGCTGCTACTCCAGCCCCTGAAAGCTGGTTCAGACCTCTCTGCACTGTATGCCAGTGAATGCTATAAATGCACTTTAGAGCCTTAACAGGTGATTGCTGTTATCAGACAAATTGTACATGAAAAACAGTCAAATGACAGGAATATATGACAGAATGAAAAGGATTCAAACAGCACAAAACCCGAAAGGAAATAAAACATGAGAAATCCCCACACTTCGGGAGTGTAAATTACAAAATATGTAATGGTTAAGGGGCCCGATGAAGAAGGCTACACCGTGTTTGTACAAATGGACTAGTAAATAGGTCAAATTCAGTAAGACATCACATTTTCACAAAGCTATGAAACCCGATTTACAGCCTGGCACTGTCCTTCATTTCAAAAAGTGACTCAGCTGCATATAGAAAATCTTTAATACTCATGTAAAGATGACACCTGCATCTTGTCCTTCAAATTCGCTCCCCCATTTCACAGGTGCATTTTTTCTCCACACAGCCTTTGTCATCCCAGCATGCAAACAGCAGTTGTGTACAGGAACCGTGAAGTGGGATATCTGGGCCACGTCACAAATGCATCCAAGTGTCACTGACTTGCTGGGCACTGAGAGTTTTCTTTATACTGTGTGTCTGAGGATATGGATTTAGAGATGAGGCTTCATCCCCTTTTAAAGTTCATTTCCAGCCCTGTACTGTTTACATGCTTGTAAAAAGTTTGCCTTGTATCTTAAGCATTTTTTCTCTTTTCTTTTTAATTTTCAGTCCTAATGCTCTTCCAGAAGAGCAGCCACATTCCAGCTCTCAGTGTGCCCCTCTCAACTGTCTCTCTAAGCCTCCTCCTTACCCCTAATCTTCATATGCAACGTAAGAGAAAATGCAAACAGAGTGGAGTTCATGCAACAAAGGTTGGGGTTGTTCCCAGCAAGCGGGTAGACAATCCTGCCTTGTTGCTGCATTGGCAAGTCTGGATTCATATCCCCTGCTCTGGCAACTGAGGGAAGGTTGAGAAGAAGAACACAAAGCACAGAGCCCAACCTATCAAGAAGACTTTTAATGGTTCCTCTGATTGTACTCAAACTGTGCTATCACAACTGAAGTGTAGTGACATTTAACATCTTGACAAAAATGTTCCTCCCAGCTGCTTGGCTTTACCTCTGAAATGGTGAGAGACTTAAGCCAATGTTAAAAAAATATGTTACAAAAATCCTACCCTCACATCCTCTAAGTTCAGCTATAGGAACCAGTTCAAATTTCCTTTTGTCTTCAAGGGTGTGATATTTATTTTTTACTTTATTTGCACCAGAATTTTGTGTTTATAAAATACAGTCTTTTCTTCTTTTTTTTTGTGAGAGTTAGTTGTATTTAACTAATTTTATTTTTTAAATCCAAGCAGAAATAGCTTCAGTGAAGAATGACTGTGTTGATATTAAAAAAAGGCTTGTTGCATTGGCCAGCACATGGCCAATTTTTATTGCACAAAAATGTTGGAAATGGGTTGAATTGGAATGTTAACAATGACTGTATATTTTGCTGCTGCACTGATATTGTTTATGCACTTGTTTTTTAAATTCCTATTATGCTAGCTTCTGGTTTTGTTCTAGCTCTTCACTGAAAGATAATTATTAAGCCTAAGAAGGAGATGAAAGGATAATGTACTGATTTGTTTTCAGTTGTTTGCTTGCATTGTAATTATACTTTTCGCATCATGAATTGGTGCTGTTTTTTGGGATTACTTTTTATTTGGTATCTGAGAAAGAAAATCTGAAATAAGTAAGATGCTGTGTGCTAATTAAAACCATTATTTCCTCCCGCTCCCATATTCAGGATCCTAGCTCAAGGCCTTACCAGGAAAGGCTAGTTTGAATGGGGAAGTCGTGTGCATTTCGTGTGAAGTATTCTGTGGTGAAAGAATTCATGCACGTAGGGTTGATGGTGTGGATCAAAGTCAGCAGGACTTTACTGTAGTGCATTTTTTCCTTGCCAAAAATCAACAGACACAGAACCTTAGCTCATGTCAGTTTATGACAAATACTCAGGTGATCAACACTACGCAGACTCTATCGCAACAGTGCACAGTGTTCCTAGTTAAAGATTCTTTCCTGTAAAAGCTGAGTAAGCCTGTTTTTTTCTTAAAAGCAGTGAGTTTCAGAACAAAATCAAGGATAGAGGAATTTGTTTTGCACAGTACCTGGCAGCCAGGCAAGTGGCTAAGTAGAGGGTTGTGGTTCAGCATCTGTAGGTTTCCCGTCTGGTCATCAGCTAGAGAAACAAGTCTGTAGTGCTGCCTCCCTGCCTACTTGTTGGTAAGTAGCAGGCTCCTTGTTTTGTTAGGTGGCCTTAATTTATTTACAGAAGAGAGGCTTAGATATTTCCACATGTCTTTATTCCTTCTCTGCAGCACATGTATGACCTGCAAGTGGGAAACACAGTACAGCCTAAGGTACGGGGCAGCTGGGGAAAAAAAATTGCTGCAGGTGTGGCTGGAACAATTCTTTCAAATTCTGCCTGAATCTGAGAAAATGAAGTCAGTTTTTTTTAGTAACAGTGCTTACCAAATGTTACAATACTCAAAACATCAGCAGAGGAAAGAATCGGTGACCACTCAGTGTGCCTAACAAATCATTATTACCATAGTACCAAGAACAAAGGTGCTGTAAATAGAAATATTTTATGTCATCAACAATGTCTGTCGTGGAACCTTGGCAAAGCAGCTGAGCTATTGTAACAAAACACTCAGAGATAGAGAAAATAGGAACAAACTGATACCCAGTCCTGATCAGATCAAACAGATAATACTTGGCAGTGTTTCGACTTTGTTTTCCATGGGGTTCATGTGGTTCTACTCATATACCTTTACATCACTATTCAGTATCATAATTAAACTGCCTGTTGTCTTGTTATAGAAAGGTCAAGTGAAACCTTGTTCAGCTCTATCGTGATGTCTGACGCTGAGTTTAGCTGCTATTTTGATTTTTAAAAAAACACCCACAGTATTTTGTCTGAGGCAAATTCAGCTTTCAAAAAAGCATCTTCAGATTTCCGACCTTGTCCGACTGGTGTATGAATATCTGTATCCAACAAAGACAGCTACTGTATATTGTTAATAAGAGAAGGAATTTGCATAGCACTTTGAATACAGTTACCACTGACTGCACTTGGAATAGTTTTTCCTATTTTCATGTCCAAATCAAAGGCATTTTCCTAAACTTTAGTTAAGCAGTAGTTCAGTGAAATACATTTCCTTTCTATATAGATACAAATTTATTGGGGAAAAGAAAAGGTATCAAGACAGTTTAGAAATAAATGCATTTCCATGTGGATCAAGAGTTATGAAAGAACATTTAGTGATATAGAAGTTGTGGCCCTGTTTTATAGAAATAATTTTTTTTATTTTCTTAAGTTTTAAATTTTTAATTTCTAAGTTTTCAATTTACATTTTTTATATGTAATAAAACGTAATTGTTGGAAATGTAAGATAACTAGAAACAAACCAACTTCAATGTACAAATGGCTGTAGTTATTGCATTGTAAGTTACAAAACTATGTAGGTCCCTGGGACAACTTTGGTCGGTTAACCAGTATAAAATAAAATAAAATACATACCTTGAACTTAAGATGAAAACCTTTTCTTTATTATATATTGATTGATAACATAAAACTTTGTGAGAGATTTTGTAGGAAATATTTACATGCAGACAAAACCAGAAAAAAAAAAGCCTGGGGTTTTTTAAGGGTTGCAAAATATTACATTTTGCCCATTTAAAATTAGTTTATGTTGTATTGATATCTATACTGATTTTTAAGGATTAAGAAAATATTATACATATATTTGTAATGGTTGAGCATACTTCGAAACACTACTATGTGTTCTAGTCAGTAAGGACGCAATTCAAATTCTGCTCTGACTTTTGTGTCTGAAACACAGCTTTTGTTCTCTGTGATGGCCTTGAAATTTCTTTGGATTTGAAATAGCCTAATCCAAATAGGGCGATTTAGGTCAAAATAGGGGCATTTTGGTTTGGGTTTTATTTTCTGATGTAGTGAAAAATTATTCCTTGTTCAGTGAAATTATCTGCTTGTGGAAGTCCAGTTTATAGGAAATGTGTGAGAAAAAAAAGAAAAGGAAAGTAATAGAAAAAAAATTAAATATAAGGGGAGAGAAAGATGAAAAATAAATTGTAAAATGTAATAGTATGGAAAAATATATTTTCTATCAGTCAGAACATATATGGAGGTTTTACAGAAAGAGGACATAAACTTTTTCATGCTAATTGTATAGAATTTTCTGCCTTCTAAAAGGAGGCAATAGTGATATTCTTTCTGATTGATCTGATTGACAGGTTGGCATCTCTGTGCTTTCTCTATCTACATTTTTCACAGTAAATTAATGTAATCATAGCTATACAGCAGAGTTCGTAGAATGAAACTGTAATTAACGCTGCAAGTTTTAATGCCAAGTTGATTTTCAGTTTGTTTTTTATTAAAAAAAAAAAAGATGAAGTTGTTTAAGCCATTTGCCACATTAATGTGTGTACATAAAGGAGATTATGTTATGAAATACAACCTCACTTATGAAATATGACCTCACCTATGAAGGCTGCTCACCATACTTACGTTGGAAATACTGAAGTAAGCTGTTGGTAAAATCTGACCCAGTCCTTATCCCACTGGGAACAACACCCAGAGTCCGGGCCCTAATTTTGGTACCAACCTTATCGTTCATCCTGCAATGCCAAAGTCAGTAGCTGTGCTGCCAACTCCACTTATACCTGGATTGATCATCATCATAAGGTATAGATTGCATCAGCCTTTCTGAGGTCTGTTCCTTTATTTGGCAGAAGATGCATATCCACTGAGGTTACAGTAAATTTCTTCCTTTTGTTCCTCGGAATTCTTCGTTTGAGAATGGCAGGGACTGATGTTTTACCTTTGAAGTATGATAATTGCTATAGTTACCTCTTTAAAAATTCCAGTCATCACTTTTTCTTCAGTTTTCCTTTGCTGTGAGTGCAGTGAGTCTGAAAGGGATATATACTGCTCAGATGTTTCTTAACCATTAAGGGTTTTTTTTAGTGTAATTAAGCATCCTGTGGAAAAGAAATAAAAAAGCAATTGCCTTTCGCCTTCAGGCACAAGTACATCAAAATATGCAATGGAAAATGTGTGCATGACATCGTTAACATCGTGTAGCTTCTCCATATCCATAACTAAGCTAGAAAATTCTTATTTCTTTTGTGATATGTGTATTCCTCTTGCTAGAAGGGCAAGAGGACTATCACAGAGAGTCTGTATCTTTCATTTGGAGGCGCACAGCTTAAATCCTTATTGGCTTTTAATCTGTTTCCTGTGGAGTTCTTGAAAATCCCCTTTGTAAAATGTAATGGCAACCAAGTCACAAACTGACAAAAGGTAAAGGAAAAATCCAGTATTTCATTACTGGGGTTAATGTGTGGGCAGACTCTAGGTGATAGAGCCTTGTATTTCAAAAATGTCTTTCTGCAAAGCTTTCTATTTGTTTTGATTATCATGATCTGCTGTAAAAGAGTGGATAAGACTATGTTTTTTCTCAGTGTTAGTAATCTGAGTTTTTATTGAATATGTGGTTACTTGATTTCAAAAATATTTTGGAAAATCAATAAACAGAAGCATTTGACAAAAGTTTCAAGTAGACTGGCTTGCTAGCTAGTTGGTATTTTAACAGCTATGAACAAGAAATAAGAGTTATCTAGCTTATTTTATTATTATTTCTCCTGTTCACAGATATGGCTATGTGTGCTATGCCAGTGGTTCAATTAAGTCCATTTTATTACTTATTGCCCTACTGATTTTTCAGCCCTGTGGTTTGACTGTTAAAGGGTTAATTAACTTGATCCTTTGTAAACAATTTAAAAAAGAAATCTGATGTTTTGTGACTTTTGTAATCTATTGAATGTTTCCATTTGCATGATGTTCTGTATTTAATGAACCATACAGATTGGTGTGTTCCTTTCAAAAGAGTTTTAGCATTGGTGGAGTTTGTGACAAACACAAATTTGTATACTGTATGTTTACTGCTGTAATAAGTCAGCTACTCCTATGTTGAATTGACATTATGTTGTCCTGCCTTCTTGGGGTTAAATGATGAAGTGTTTCTAGGTGGTGAAGAATATAAAAGTATATATGTTCATTTGCTAAAGACTGAGTATTGGAAACTCTTCTTGTTGCTACTTTATGCTAAAAGCAAAAAAGTTAAATAATTCTTGTTTCCAAAAACGCATCATTTATTTTTAAAATTGAAGTAATTCCCATGTTAACTTTTCCTTGTCCTTGTAGACAATCCTAGATTAATACCTTGTGAGGGATTCGTAAAGTCTGTGCTTGTACATGTGTAATATGATCATGCAGTCAAATGGTTGGGAAAAACACTCTAGTGCTGAAGAAAATAATTAAAAGAAGCTGATATACTGATTCTTACATCTTTATGTTCAAATTAAAATTACAGTGTAATGCATAACTGTTCCAGTGAATAAACTGGCCATTTTTGTTCATTTAACACCATTCTGTCTGGTCTACTTCTATTTACAGCAGTTTGCAGTGCTTCGACTTGGCTTAGACTTTCACAATTATTTAGTTCTTAGAAATCAATGACTGTAATTTTAAAAGGTATCAAACAGGACATTAAGAAGGGAAATCAACATCAAAGGAAAAGGGAATCAGAATTAAAGCCAAGATGCTTCCTCTGTTTTCTGAGTTTGAGGCAGATACTAAAATACTGTTTCCCCATATAGTGTTTCCAGCAGATTTGAGTGATCTCTGAAATGCTGCAACATCTGCATAAACTTTCAGCACAAGAATGCTTTGTAAGATGCAAATCTCCATCCTCAGGGCATGTGGAAGCAAAAGAAGAGCTGAAGTCAACATAAATTTGGCTTGGGGATGCTGTACCATACCTACTTTTTTACAGTAAGAAACATGCTTTTCCCTTGCAGAAGAGTCATGCTCTGAAAGCAAAGAGGTGAAAATCCCCCCCCCCACTGATCCAGGAGCTCGGCTGCGGCAGGAAGGTGGCTGCTGCAGCTCCTCCAGTGAACCTTGCTGTTCACAGGGTCCCTGAGGGGTAGAAAATGTCCAACTTTTAGAAATGGGTCAGGAAGATTCTGGAGGAAGGATTGCATCTCCAAGCCTGCTGTGATGTTTGACTCAGTGCGAACTATTGGACAGCTGGGTTGGTTTTTGGCTGGCTGGGGAGGTGCTTTGGATAGTAACGTGATTTGTGCATGGTGACAGAAATGGAGTCCAGAAGCTGTTATTTGTCTAGGTTCTTCCCACTTGTCTCTTTTCTTCCTTTTTCCTACCTAGCAGGGGTTGGTCTCCCACGTTATCTGTGCTCATGACAGAAATGCCTTGGGCAACAGTCTTCCACGATCATTTAGCAGAAGTGTGACTGCTAGAGGTTTTTACACTGGGTATTCCTCTTCTTCGATTTTGAATTAAGGGTTTCTGTGAATTGGAAAAAGAAGGAGAAAATCAGACTTTTCTTCAGTGTGTTTTGAAAGCAGTTTCACAGAGGACTACTCCTTTGTGGGAATGTTCTCATATCAAAGTTGATTTGAGAAACTTCTAATCCATATTGCTCCTTCCCCATCTTCTGTGTCATCCCTTCAGCTGGTCTTGTGCAGCACTTTGAGAGGCAATGGTATGAGTAAGGGCACTGAAATAGTCTGGAGTCAAAACAACCCCAACCGACCAAATCTACACCCCCTCAAAAATATAACTTTTGTTAAAGAAAGTATCTGTGTAATTTCTGCCTTGAGAAGAACCATTACTCCTTTTTCTGGATCAGGAGGTAATTTCTGACAATGGAACTGTTGGTTTTCTGCTATGTATGCAACAGATTTTAATGGAAAAGATCCTGAAGCTAAAGTTTACAGTGACTGTCACAGCAAGTCTTGGTTTCTGGATACCTCCCTTAATAAATCCTGCAGTTATGCATAAAAGAAATGCAGAGCACTCCCAGTTGTACCTAAAGGCAGCAGGAGCCGTGGTTTGACTCTCCTAACACTATAAAACACTGACAGGGTGCTGGCAAGTAAGGTATGCAGGAAAAAAATTACCACATAATTTTGAATAATTTTGAAACCTAGGTTTCATTTGACCAATAATAAGAACAGAGATACTAATTATGAAGAGGGCCTGACAGCCACATCTTCTAGCAGGCTGTGAATGCCAAACATAGACGATTTTATATATAGATCAAGATAGAGGGGGAAGATGGAGCTAAAATAGATGGTCATAATTATGTGCATCCTGGGAAAAATTATTTGGAATAAAGCCAGTTCTCATCTACTTGTTTATGGTAAAGGCACAGGCACAACTGCTTTCTTCTCGGTAGAAGGTTTGAATGATTGCCTGGAAGGAAGAAGAAAGTCTTAACTTTGCACAAAAATAAGGCTCAGTGCTATAGCTGACAACTTAGGAGAAGCTTAATAACCCAGTAAAAAATATTGACCTTTGCAAGAAGGATTCCTTCTTGACTAGAGTGGTATATTAGAAAACACATATTTCCTTCATTATTATTTATAAATTCTCTTGTATCATAGTGGAAGTATGCAACTTCAGGAATATTATTTCTTGGCTGGTTTTAGAGAAAAAAAAGTTTAATTTATTGTAATAACAATTTATGATTGAGAAAATGTTATTTGTGAGAAAGCTCCATATGGGGGGGGGGAAAGGAATTTCATGTCCCTTAAATGAGTTATCAGAAAACTTTGGAAATAAATAATAAGGCAGTTTTATCCATTTAAATTAATTCACAGGATTTCCTACCTGGGGAGAGCTTTCATCTTTTTAAGCACTGATTATGTCTCTCAAGGAAATTGATTTTTGCTATTCAATGCTATCATATTGGTTAAGTTATTAGAACTGAAGCTATTTACTCAGGTTGGAAACATGATATGGAAGCGACATTCAGTGCAGAGCTTCCTTGAAGAGCAAATTCTGAATGGAGAGGGTGTGGGCCCAATATTTGGTGACCAGTTTGTGATTCAACTTCAGCCTTGCAAACCCTAAAATTAGAATTTATATAAACGCACTCAATACAAATACCAACAATCTCAAAGTCCTACACTACTTAAAAAGAAAATGCCTCTGTGAAGCCACAATGGCTTTCAAAGGTTTTTGTTATCTTAGACAAATGCAGAGTAACTCTTTTTATCTTCAGAGCACTCTATGCATATTAATTCTTTCCCAAAACATCTTTGCAGTTTGGGTACTGTTATCTCTCACCTACAGACAGGCTAATTAAGCGTGTATGATGGGAAAACATCAACGCTCAATAAAGTGATTACGTGTAATCCTTCACCTCTCCACATACCTCACCCTGCACACACTGAAATACCAAAGTAGTTTTAGATGTGGTGGCAAGGTGAGTTATTTACTCCATGTGGTACAGACACTGCCCCAGAACCTGCACTGCTCAAATGCTGGAGTTGGTTCAGAGCTTGTTCCCTATTTCCGCAGTGCTTAGTATTAATAGAGCCTCACTATAAATAGCTGGAGTTTAACATTCTCTTTCTGGTTTTAATTTCTGTAGACCTGTGCCCTCCTTCTGACTGTCTGCCAGGCTTGTAAACCAAAATGGCAATTGACTCACCAGACCCAGGACAAAAATAATGCCTAAACATGGGAAAACTTTTCTTTCCCCAACAACATTAGCTCTGTGAAATATAGGTGCTCTTATTCTGGTAAAGAACTTGAATTTCCTTTTAAGTGGCTACAACTCATTAAAAGGGTGTTCGAAACCATGAATATAAATCTGTGACAAAGCACAAATTAAGATTCTGGAATTTCTGAAGGTTCAGACCCCTCATCTGTGCAGTTATGCTTAGTTTATCTCTGCTGGAATATAAACACATGGCACATTTCAGTATGGAAATGTACAGCCATTTGCAGTGCATAAAACCTTGCATATATATACACTATGAAGATTGATTGAAGTACTAAGTTCCAATATTAGACAATGTTAGATCTCTGGGGGTAAAAATAAGCTTTAAAAATTATAAGTATGAATAGAATGTGGTTTTTTTTAGATTCAGGATAAAACAGCAAGTTTAAGTGGAATACGAGCAGCATTTATATCCTTTTCACAGTCATATAATAATAACATATCATCCCAGAAACATCCAAGGGAGTCTGTGGAATGCAGAACAGAATGGAGAAAAAACAAGGGAGGAAAACATAAGAGGAGTCTGCAAATGCAGCAACAGCTTTGAAGTCTTTCTGCTTTAAGTCACCATAAATTATTAAGAAGCATGCTGAAACTCCTGTGCATGTACTATATGCCTTGTTAGAAATAATATGAAGTACCTGGCAGCTTGGTTTTTACAACAAGGAAAAAAAACAAAGTTAAGGCAGTATTGCAATATTGAGACCAGTATATTTTCTTCCAGAGCTGGAAGTTATAATTAGGCCTTTGTTTTCACCACATGTTTTATCGGCTTTATGCTCTACCTGCATTGATTTGCTAAGCAGAGAACCAAAACATTTTGCTTTACTGTTTAGGGGTAAGCATTCACAGAGGGACAGTGGTTAATATTTAATGTATCCAGCACCTTAGCAGTACATGACTCTTCAAACAAAGCACCTCTTCTATGGAGACAGGTGGAGGGAGTTGGGGTTGTTCAGCCTGGAGAGAAGGCTCCAGGGAGACCTTAGAGCCCCTTCCATTGCCTAAAGGGGGGCTATGAGAGATTTGGGAGGGACTTTTTACAAGGGCATGCACGGATAGGGCAAGGGGTAATGGCTTTAAACTGAAAGAGAGTGGGTTTAGATTAGATATTAGGAGGAAATTCTTTACTGTAGGGGTGGTGAGACTGTGGAACAGGTTGCCCACAGAAATTGTGGATGCCCCATCCCTGGAAATGTCTAAGGCTGGGTTGGGCAGGGCTCTGAGCACTGTGATTTAGTAGAAAGTGTCCCTGCCCATGGCAGGGGTGTTGGAACAGGCTGATCTATAAGGTCCCTTCAAACCCAAACCATTCTATTGTTCTGTGATTCTACAATCCCATACATCACATCCTCAAAGAAAGACAGCAGGCTTTGGGAATAAAAGGAAAGCAGTGGCAAAGAGCACAGAGTTTCATGGTCACCCATTTGCATGAGGACAGAGCCCCTGCTCCCAGCTGCAGCCCATCCCAGAGCTTGTGAACCCCACATAGGGAACATGCCAGAGGAACAACTCGTAGCAGCCACCAGCTCCTTCCACACAACATGCCACCTTTTTCCCAGGAGTCACTACCAAGTGTCCCATCACCTAACCAGGCATGGGACCCTCTGAGAAAAGGGAGAAGTTGCAAAGCTTCCCAGGAGAAGAGATGGTGGGTAGGAGCTGACTGCTGCCACCATGAGTGGATTAGCACAGCCCATCATCAGCTCCACAGCCACCTTTGGGGAAAACACTCCCAGGATCTTGTTGGCATGTATTTTCATTCACAAGGGACTGCTGGGCCATATTATTAGCTGTCCCTAATTTGTGATTTCACAATTTTCAACAGTGAATTTAACCTGATCTGGCAAAAAGCTAGATTTTGGATGTGGGCTACCCCTAAAAGAGTTGGCACTCTTGCCTTGAGAATCAGACCCCACTAAAGTGTCTCAAATGACCATGTCTTTTTAAAATCAATTTTTTAAAATGTGGCTGTTGATTGTTACTACAGAATAAAAGATGAAAAAGAAAAGTAGAACATTTTCTTGAGCATAGCTTACTTTCTCTCTCCTTTCTGCTAACATGACCTTATGGAAGTTTGTTTTCACCTGTAGTTAATGCAAATCAAAGCTAAAGCACTGTTGCTAATGGTATCTAAATGACTGACATCAACTGGATAGTGAGACACATTTCATTAATCTGTGGTGATGATAATGAAGAATATTCTAACTTCCAAAAGCAATCAGTCTCTGTTAAATGAGTGCTGTTCTGCAAGACTTACCTAACAAAACTGATTAGAGGGAGCAATTACTCACTCGAAGCAGCAGTCCTTCAGTAAAATTAAGGGATATGTTTGAAACCTTTATCTCAATATGTGTTCAGTAAATTCCAAGAATTTGCTTGAAATAGACCAAATGCTTCTGTGCAGCAAAAAGAGGGGTGAGACAAAATTAACAACAAGGCAATACGTGTCAGGGATGTTTCTTCCTTTACTTATCATATTGCAGTTCTTGCAAAGCTACATGTTAGCATCCATCTGTGTGATAGAGGGAGAAACCCTGGCTCTAGGCAGATATAAATAGGATTCTTTATTACTGTGGCTGGAAGTGGACGAAACCTGCTGCTGGATAGTCCCCATCATTATCTTCAATGGGGCCCAAAATGACAACAGGGAGAAAGAGATTAAACAAAACATTATTCCCTCTTACAC
Source organism: Cnemophilus loriae (assembly GCA_013397755.1). Lineage (NCBI taxonomy): Eukaryota > Metazoa > Chordata > Aves > Passeriformes > Corvidae > Cnemophilus > Cnemophilus loriae. The sequence goes on along the minus strand of VZTF01007564.1, from coordinate 1,897,612 downwards.
AGCCAAGCAAGGCAGAACAAAGATTTGTATTATATTGTATTAGAAGCATTGTTTGGATGAAAGAAACCTGAACAGAGATTTGTATGATATTATATTAGAAGCATTGTTTGGATGAAAGAAACCTGAACAGAGATTTGTATGATATTATATTAGAAGCATTGTTTGGATGAAAGAAGCCTGCCATGGATTTTCTTCTGAGGGCTATTTACCCATCCAGTTTTGTTCTGGCAGTTAATACTTAGGATTTGCCTGACCCCTCTGAGATTGCTTGTCGTGGGTTACTTCTGATGTTTGACTCCAATTCCCGCTGTTGACCCTGCAGCTCCTTCTCGCGGGGAAGCCATTCCTAATGTACAGCAGTAAGCAACAAAAGAGCCCAAGTGCATTTTTTGGTGGAAACCAGCACAATGCCACACATTCAGGCTCCCCACCCTGTTCTGACACACACGCTGGATGCTGTGCAGGGAACTAGCACCGGCCCTGAGTCCTTCTCCTCTTTGTAAGCCGCTCCCCAGGCTAAGAGGCGGAGCCTGCAGCCTCAGGCTGAAAGTCACATTGTCTTCGAGTGCTAGGTCCTGTGTTTGCCTGCATCACGATTTAAGGGATGTTGAGTACCTGCCTCAAATTCGCTTGCTTAGTCTGTGTATCAGTTTCACACACTGCAGTGGCTTTGTGCATTGTAGCTGCTGCTGCTATTGGAAGAGACTTTTCATCTGGAATGTGCATGAGGGTCTGAGATGAGTGAAATTCTTCTCTAATTAGTATCCTATTTGGTCCTTTGCTCTACTGGTTCTTGTTCTTCATTATAATTCCCCGCTGGCAGAACAGGTTTGTGGCTTAAATGCAGTTCACAGAAGATTCAAACTGTTTGATGAGTTATACAATAACTTAGGCAGGACTTGGCTTGGTTACCTATGTGTTTAATATGGATTTTTATTTTTATAGCCTACACTTTATTTCAGTTTTTATTTGGAGTTTCACACCTAACAGAAAGACAGCTCTCTCTCAGACCTCTGAGAAGGTACTGTCTAAATCAGTTTGAAATAAACTATAAAGTTGATGTTTTTAATGTTTAGAAAGTTTTTATAAATGTTCTTATGTTAGGTGCTGAGTTCATGCACCTTCTTTCTCAGGGTCCTGTGGATTAATGTTACTACACAGATTTACTGTGGGGTACAGCACAAGATAGTACTCAGAGAAATCAAAGCTAGATGCCTTGAACTGAATATGGAACAGATTTATAGTGCAGCTATGGAGAAAAGAAAGTTAAATTCCAGCACAAATAAAGAATCTCGACCAATGGCAAAAACAGAAATGGTCTCACTGAAGGAGTTAGTTAAAATCAAGTCGTCTGAAGGTTGCTTCCATTAGTAAAAGGTTAATCCAAAGAGGTTTACTGGAGGAACAATGGTTTACATGCAAAGTGGAGCATTTATTTTCTCACAAACTAAACAAAGATTGCCTATTAAGTGCTGTTCCCCTCAGTGCTTTGGGTTTCCAGCAGCACGAGATGAGTGTTTCCAAGACTTTCACACACCAGGAGCGCTCTTTCAACTTTTTCTTGAGGCTATAGCTTGCCAGCTGTCCTTGCTTTCCTTCTCCACCTCTGTGTGCTTCTGCAGGGTTCCTGTTGTTCCTCCCACATGCAAATAAGGTACAGTTAAATCAAGTCTCCACCACTGCATTTCTCACCACTCCCACAGAAAGCCTTGGAGCCAGACGGCCCAGCTATTGCCCACGCCGGCTTGTCTGTGGCTTGCTGGTGACCAGGCACCAGAGGGGTGTGTGACTCCTCCTGCCCTTGCCTGGGGGGGGAGGTGTGCTGCAAGGCTCTTAAGCCAAGCAGTGCCATTTTCTGACTGATATATTTTAAGCAGTATTGGCAGTACTGTCTACATGTAAGCTTATTTTTCTGTTCTCAAATCCCTTCTCCAGTTATTACACTAATCTTCTAATAATTTAGGGTGATGTTTTCCAAGATAATACCTATATCTGATTGTCCTTTTACACTTAAAATGTTTTTCCTCTTGCTGACGTTGCCAAAGGACTCTGTCTGTGCCCGGAGATGGAGAACAAGAGGGATTGAGAGTGCATAGAAAAGGAGGAAGGTCGTGCCGGAAGGAGCGGAAGTTTTTTACCCTGTCGAAGCAGGCGGAACAGAGCAGTTGCTGGTGTACGGCAGCTCAGAGCCAGCTTGAACCAGCTGCTCCAGGTCTGTGTGTAATTTACTGAAAAGGAGAGAGACAGTAAGCTACTCTGGGAACCCTGCCCCACACTGCAGTGTACAAATGCCCTGCAATTACAGTGAATTTACTGTCTGCCTGAATTTCTTCTATCACAGGCTGTCACCTCACTGCTTTAAGTATGTCAGTGTGCTCCAGGCGGATTTTCTCAAGAAAAGGAGCTTTTGTGACCAATTTTCCGATTCCATGGAGTTGGCATGATTCTCTTTTCTGAGGTGACCTTTATTTTCCAGAGTGACACTGTAATAAGTTACCATTCACTGATAACATCGCAGAGAACAACATTAGCACAGTTCCTACCATTTGGTTGAGATCTGTAGGGTGTGTTTGCCCTTGCTTCCTTAGCTGCTTTCCTTCCAGAAGCAAAGCTCTGTGTTCAAAGACGTAAGAACAAAGTTCAGTAATAAGTGATATATGCACCTTCATATGCCCAGCCGTAGTCAGGTGACTGAAGTCAGGATATAAAGTAGTCTTTTATCTCTGAGTCACTGCTTTTTTTGTGTGTTTACAAAAGTCAAACCTAATGTTTGCAATTGCAAGCAGACAAAAAAGACCCAGGAAGTGATCTGGCTGCTTCATTTTTATCAGGACCTGAAGGGGATGGCTGTAAGATATCAACCGTCTTCTGGCAGAGAATGATTACAGAGGCCAAAAGAGTGAGATCATTGGCACACAGTGGCAGATGTCCCAGATGCACCAGTTCTTCCTCCCTGCTCACTGCTGACCTACTCTCTGACACTGAAAGCAGCAGATCCACTCATTTGGCTTCCGTCTCATGATCCTTCACTGCAACATGAGCGGTATGGGAAGAAACACCACGTCCTCTCTCTCTTGCTGTGCGTCCCAGGGGTCAGACACTGCTGGTGCTTCACACAGGTGGTCCCCTGACATCAGCAGGTGGGGCGTTACTGTCCTGCATGCCAAGAAAGCCTGCTGGAAAAGACTCAGCAGGATCCTCACCCCGTAGCACAGGACTTTGGAGGAAGCTGATGCCCTGTCATGTGGTTTCCCCCTGCAGATGTGGCCGTACTGTACACATGGCTCTGTGGGTGCTGACAAAAGTTATCCATGTCCCTTGGGAGTCAAGGAAGTTGTGAAGTCAGCAGCTTGCCTGAGCAGTCCATAAAATCTCATTTTGGAATATGTAAAAGCCTAAGACTGGCTGTATGTGTCAAATGAAAGGTCTTGCCTGCTCACTTCCCATCTCTGACAGTGGTCAAAAAGAGATGTAAGAGCAGGGTAGGTACAGAGGGATACTTTCCCAGAATATTCTTCCAAGCCCCAGCAATTCATGTGTTCCCTGGCAACGAAAGGTTGTGTTGGACCACTGCCAAAGGAATACCATCGCTGGAGTGTAGCGGACTGCACTCCTCTTTTGTGAGGAAGTCCTCCAACTACAGCTGATGGCAAATGAGGCACGTTCCAAAACAGGAGGACGTCTTTAGGGAAGCCCTAAAACCTTGGGTTTCCAAAGCCCAGGAAATCCCTGTGTAGCGGGAGCACTGCTTCTCAACTGGTTTGCCTCAAACTGCACCACATCAAGCTCCCTGACAGACTTCAAAGATCTTAACAGGCTGCTCTCACAATGGCACAGCTGGAGATGTTCTGCCTCTGAACATCGTGTCTTGGTTAACCAGGTAAACAGGTGCTTTCAGACACTGTTGCTGTAGAAGTGGTGGTAATCTCAAAGCAGCATAGCCTGCTGATTGCGTTTCTCATTGATGAAAACTTAGAGACCTTGGCAAAGAGACAAGAGCTTTGGCCTGAATGGAATTATTATTGATGAAAGTATTGCAGCTCCATCCCTGGCATCAAAACTCACTTTTAAGCGCTGGGACTCAGAGATGCCTTTGAGAATGTTCTCGTCAGACACGGGGGACTGCGTTACGGCCAGCTCGTTTGATGGACACTGACTCGCCTGACAGGAGTTGGGCCTCCCCTCCCGGGGCAGGCATTGCAGAGGTGATGGGGGGAGAGCGCGGCTGAGGAGTGGGAAGCGCGGCCGGCCCAGGCGGCTCTCCCGCAGCCGCCCGCGGGAACGGGAAGGGGAACGGGGCCAGGGTCTCCCGGCGAGACTCCGGGAGGAAGCAGAGCAGGTGCGGTGCCCGCGGGAGGAACTTGCGCCGCAGGCGCCCTGCTCGGAGTTGTCGAGCATCCCCGGGACGGGCCGGGACGGGCGCGGAGAGCTGTGACTCGCCATGCAGGCAGGAAACCTCGCCCGGGGCCGGCGGCCGCTGTGCAGGTAGCGAGGGCATGGCTCCGGGAGGCGGTGCCCGGCCAGGTGCCGGCGGGGCAAGGGCGGGGCGGGCAGCGGCGGCAGGTGAGGGGCCAAGCGATGCAGGCGAGCGGCGAGGGAGGCGCTGCCCTCGGGGCAGTGCGGGGGACGCTGCGGACCCCCCGGCCTCTCCCTCAATCTGCCTTTCTCCGTTTCTCCGCCGCCCCGAGGATGAGCGGGGCCGAGGGCGCGCACTTCAGGAGGGTGGCGATCCGCAGGAAATCCAGCGCCGCTCCCGCTGCCGGCGGAGCAGCGCCCACCGGCCCCACAGGAGCCCCCGCCCGGAGCACGCCCTCAGGTAACAGCGCATCGCTGCCGGGGGAGCGGGGAAGCACCGCTCTGTCCGCGGGCTGGGTGCGGGCTGGCTCCCATGGGCTTCCTGCGCCTGTCGGCTGTGAATAGAAGGTGCTGTTTCCCTGTCAAAGCCGGAGGAGGTTCGCGTATCAGCTTCTGCCGTGCGGGGCTTGTGGCTGGGGTGGCTGCGGGGCCGCTGCTCGCAGGGGCTGAACTCGGGGGCTTATGAGGAGAAAGCCCCCCGGGCCTTCGGAGTCGCGGGCAGCTCGGCTCATACCTGCGGCATGAAATGTACTTAAGTTGTACTTTTTATTAATATCTATGTTTGTTACATTGTTATGTATTAGACTACTATAACATATATTTGTTTATATTTTTATATCTAAGACTTTTGTACTAACAGTTCTTAGGATGGCAGGAAAGCAGTGTTCCCTCTCTGACAGATCATGTCTTGCACCCGCCCCTCCCCAGTGCCTCTTTCTTTTCCCCCTTCAGCAACAACCTGTGCTAGACTCGTTCGACACGTTACGCTTCAGAGGGCAGCTGCGACAACATTCATGCATAATTTTAAAAGGGAAAGTGAGGCTCAGGCTGGTTACCTGTGTTACCTTGGCCACCCTGAAGAAGCACACTGTCGTAAAATCTGAACTTCATAAAGTTGTCCTTTATCAGCAAGTTAACATGCACACGCACACACATTTCTAGGTCTGAAATCTGATGCGATAGCAAGCGTGACATGCTGTCCTCATACTTGTGGTGTCACAGCATCTTGGTTTTATGGGTGTGTAAGGGCAAAGTGGGTAAAATAAAGCTTGAAATCTCTGACATATGCTTGTTATGATGTTGGGAGTTATGACATGTCAAATACTAGGAAGGGGTATTTTGCTTGGGGACAGTCTTTCCATGACTTCCTGGGCAAGAGGCCTGCTTAATTTAACAATGAGTATGCACAGAGAAGAACAGACTATCACAGTGCTTTTCACAGCATCCTTTATTTTAGCTTTAATGTGTAGTGACTTTAGATTTGTCCATGAAACCACAATTTTTTATTGGTGGTGGGATTTTTTTCCCCCAGGGCTTTATGTATTTGTTTATACTGGGAAAGAGGAATTGGTAATTGTGTTTGCAGTATATAGACTTGGATTTTTAATCTCCTCTAATAGAGGCATACTTACAACCCAGACCTGGTGTTTTCTGTTAGTTTGTAATTTAGTTTCTTTAGTCTTCTGCAGTTGCTCACTTTTACCTTAGATTCCTGAGTAGTGCGTTTACACTCATCTACACTCTAGTTATTGTTGCTCTTTTCATCTGTGCACACACCAACTCCACCAGGTGACCTATTTACTAAACATTTGTGCAAGGTATAGCTTTTCAGTGTGACCATTCTTGTCGGCTTTTGGATTGCAAGAAGGTTGTAAGGGCCATGGCAGGAACAATATCCTGCTAATCAAATGTCCCTGCACTGCAATAACCAAACTCACAGTTGTTTCTTGTATTGTGACTGCCAAGTATGAAAACCTCACAAATTAAGGTGGGAAATAAAAGGGAGATTTGGGGATGATTTCTCCATGTAAGTGCATAAAGCCTCTCTTTTTTCCCATTCATAATCCATTTCTCCCAGAAAATGAGATGAAGAAACCTTCTGAATATGACTTCCATTCTTAGAGTGAGACTCTGGCTCCCTGTCTGCTCCTCCTGTTGCAGAGGCAACTGGAGCAAGTGCTTCAGCATCCTATAAACCCAGGATAGCTTTGTAGCTTCCCTCTGTAGTCAGAATGTGACTGCACTTGCTTCTGTGGCTGACAAAAGCTCACCAGACTGCCTTGATTCTACAATAAATTTAATTCACAGTTGCAACATGAAGCTGGATGTGTTCTTTCTTCTCTGTAAAAAAAAAAAAAAAAGCAGGTGTTTACAGTTTTCTGGCTTATAAAATACTAACAGGATCTGAAAGGAGTTTTCTAATTCAGCACTATGCCTTTGACCTGCTTGAAAATCTTACAGGAAAGGAGTTAAGGTAGCCCATCTGCAATCCTTATCTCTGCCAAGTGTTGTGCAATATGAGAGTTACTGAGATTACTGCCTGGGAGACAGGACTCAGGCAATTGTCTCAGATCTGTATCTGGAAAGGAACTCAAGAAAGCAGATGTTTCATGAGCTGTAAATGCATTTGGAACAATTCTGGATGATGCATATAGCAAGCATATCAGAACTCTTCTCAACTAGTAAATTGTGTGTTAATTAGTGCAAAGACTTAATAAAGACTATTGTAACTCCTGTACACTCAATAGTTTCCTCACAGCCTTTGACATTGGACTGATGAAGGAGGGAATGTCGCAGCTTTTCTGTGATGGGAGGCAGAAGATCAAGGAGCATTTCCATTCTTGGTGTTGCTAGCAAACATTGCTGGTGCTGATATGAGCTACTGAAGTTTTCTGTTACAGCATCACCCTTTGTTGTGCATTGCAGTCAAAGTGTCTGACATGTAACAGAAAAATCTTTCTGCTCTTCCACATACTGTAGCCCAAAGTAATTCCCCTTCATTGCCACGTGCAAAGTGGCAATTATATTTTATTAACGTGTGAGTTTGAAAAAGCTTGATGTGTTTAACTGCCTACAGGACAAAGCAAAATATATTTCTCATTAGAAATTGACAGTATTTTAAAAGTTTAGACAAAAGAGTACTTGAGTCTTCAGAGATACTTTGAAATGGATGGAAAATGTGAAAGCTGGTATCTGGAGACAGTTTGGAGAGAGAAGGGCGCTCTGTGGAGTAACGTGATTAACAATCTGTTTTTGAAGGGAATAACTGTTGTGGATTTGGTGTCTTTTTTTTCCTGATAAATTAGAATTCAGAGTTTGTGCGAACTTGAGTGAATCTTTCCTTCAAATGTGTGTATGCATGTTAACTCAAAATTAGCCTCCTGCCAAGAAACAGGTGTGTAGGCCACAGCTTGCTTGTTCAGCACTTTCATAAGCCAGGAGCTCTGCAAGGTGTGAGTGTGGCACCACTTTGATTCTGTAGAGGATCAAGCTGTCTTAGGAGGATCTGTCTCCACTTAGTCGACTTAATTAAGGTGTGAAGTCATCACTCAGAATACAGGGACACAGCAACTCACTTTCGCAGCAAGAAATACCTTACTCCTGTCATCAGCACAGTGACCTCTGGCCTTGCTGCACATAAACTAGATTAACTTTTGTGGCATTCGAATCTTGCCCCACTTCCCTGGCTTTGTGCACTGAAGCGCAAATTTTCACCTTTTCTAGAAGGTTTTCCTCTGACCACCGACTTCTAAATGTACATCTGCTGGCACTGTGCTGTCTGTTGGCAGTCTCAGACATTGCAGAGTGCCTCGTGGGGAGCTGAGGTACTTTGCATTCAGGACAGCATTCACTGCAGCAAGGTGTCTTCTAACACTGACAGGAAAAAAAACCAGTTCCCCGCTGCTGCTGTTGTATCTCTGCCTGTAGATGGATACGATTTGATGGGATTATGTTAAAGAAACTTCAGTAATCTTTTTGGTTTCCACCTTGCAGTGGGAGATAACTAAATGAGACTCTAATAGCATGGTGCTCTAGTCTTTGAAAAACGTCTCTTTTGTTTATTTTTTGAATTGCTAGAAGGACAACTGTGCCCTGCCTGATGGTTTCTCGTTGTTGCTGTTTTACCTTTGAAAATAAACTAATGAACATTGGACTTTTATTCTTCTTGTTCCTGGCTTTGTATAACCCAGTGCATTTTGTTGACTGGTCTACAGTGATCGAAAATATGCTATATAGTGTGTTCAGGGAAAACCTATACAATCATTAGGGCTAACCTTAGCAGTGATTTGCATCTGTAGGTGCATTAGAGACCACTGACAAAGAAATAGCTGCTTTACATGCCTTCCTGGAGATTGGAGGCTTTCTGACGTTTTTCTAATGTTGAGCTTTATCAATGAGTGTTGATACTTCAAAATGTTGAGAGAGGAAGGTGAATATGAGGAAACTGCTTCCAAATATTCCTCTCTCTTCAAAAATGAGGGAAAGTAAAGCATAACAAATTGCTTTATGCAGAACTTGCATGAAAATACATTTTCCTGTCATTAGAGAGCTTCCTGTTTCTGTGGGCCGAATTAATCACTTGTGCCTCCTATTGAAGCAAATGTGGGGAAGCGCCAAGAAATGGAACTTTGCTTTTACCATTTCTTCCCCCATCATTCTCCTCCAAACATTTAGGATCAAAATAATCCCTTTAAAGCCAGTACGAGTGTACTGTTTAGTTCATAGACTATCCGGTCATGTATATATGTATTTTGGGTTGGCTTGATGTGTCTATTTAACTCTTGCCTGACAACATCTGCTTTACCCAAGAATTGTTGTTGGCCTTATAATATTGACTTCCTGGTGATCTGGACGTTGATTTCCTGAAATAAATTAGAATTTGTATTCACTGATTGACTTTCGAGTGACAATACACAAAAGATTTCAAAAGAGAGTTGCAGTTTGACATGGGTTTGTTGAAAATTAAGTCTGCTCCTTGCTCTAGGGACTGCTTTTAAGTATACCCTGAGAGGCCAAAATCGCTGAGGTTCTGGTAAGTACCATTGATGAAATGCTTCTAGGCATTGCTGAAATTGGGAAAGTAATAATTTGCACACCCAGTACAAATTAGTTTGTTGTACAAAATCATAGGAGCAGGTTTCTTTTGTAGATAAATTAATAAATGTGGTTGGGAGATTTCTGGATTGGAAAAGGAGAGCTTGTTCAAGGAATGTGTTACTTTTGGGTAACAAGTAAAATCAAATATTGACAAAGGAAGCTGTTAATAAAAAAGAAGTTATGACTTGCCCTTGGCCATTCTTTCGCTCTTTTTCTGTCAACACCCACGCTGCTTAAAACTGCAGTTATCAGACTTTTCTCTCACTTCTCAAGTCTCAGTGAGGGACTATCTCATGTCCCAGCATTCCAGACAAAATCCTGTTCATAACTGGGCAGTATTTGGCACTGTTTGTCAGTATGTCTTGGGTACAGTGAGATCTGTGATAAAGCCCTCCAACTGCTGTGTTTTGGACTGTTGTGTCTTAAAGTCGTGTTATGCATTTGATATATAAGATAAGTTATCTTCCCAGGATGAAGGATTTGTCAGAGGGAAAGGAAAAATATGAAGTAAGGAGATTTTAAAATGAGACACTTGTGGGCTTTTTCCTCTCGTTCTCTTCAAAACATTTCTGTTAATTCAATATTTTAATCAAATTACTGACTGTGAATCTTGTAGCTGAAACTCTTTTTCTATGAGTGGAAAAAAATGGCTTTCTGTTCCAGAATGGGATACTGTGTATATTAGCTGTCCTGAATATAAGGCGATCCAGGATGAATATTTACACTTAGATGATCAGAATGATCCTTTCCATCGTGTTAGATCTGTGAATAAACTTTGCCTCCAGCTATTGATGGTCAAAACATTTTAATCAAATGCATAGCAGAGGACAGCTTGATATATTCAGGCCATTGTCAACAAACTCCTGTACTCCTGACAAGGGGAGAGAGCATGCTGCTTAGGGAGTGTCTCCCCAGAGCACCAGGTTGTGTAAATAACCTGAGCATAAAGGAGGAAACTGAAAGAGGAATTTTTAATGGTTTCTTCAACTAGCTGCCTTGGAAATAGCATTTTAGCAGAGATAAGCCTTTAGCAGAAGAAAAGACTTTTGAAGTAGACGTAGGGAAGGGAGGATGGGGTTCTATTGAAATGTTGGCAAGCCATGTAGAAATCAGATGTGGCCCCAGTGTGCAGATACATAGCAGTAAGGTGGTATCAGAACATATGGAAAACTGAGTAAAAACAGGAGAAATGGAAAATAAACTGCTACAGTAGTCTGCAAAACTAGACATGTGAAGAAATGTATTTCTAATGAGTTTCAGAGCAATTTGACACCTCTGATTGCACTGAAACTCAGTAAAATGGAGCATAAAATGTGTTAAAATTGGAGGCAAAAGACACTGAGTGGAAGGTAGGACAGAGCAATGAAACAGAATTCATTATGAGTATTAATGCTAAGTATGTCAGATGTTAATGTAAAACAAGTTAAATAGCCTGGAAAGAAGAAAAATGTGGTGGAACTGTAGTGTGACGTGTGAAATTCTGTGATCTATTAATGACTTTTGAACAAATGTCTTGCAGCACAGGAGATAATGTAGCTTAGAGATGTAGCCTTCCCCTCATGGGTAACTGCAGGCACTTTCCTTCCCTCTCACGTAGATGCTGGTGTGGCCACAATTAGATGAGGCTGGGAGAGAGACAAAGGTGGGCAATGATTAAAAATCACTGACTGGTTCAGTGGCTGGATTTCTTCTGGCCCTTTTAAGGGTTTGGCTTTTTATTAGTTGAGCATGTGATGTTTCTGTGCCAGGCTTTTGGCTCTGCTGGTCGCCGTTGGGGACTTTGTGGCACTAGAGAAGCAGAAGTCAACAGAGAATTTTCTAACTGCATCTTCAGTTTGTCTTCTGTTTCGGTGAAGCATGAGAGGCCTCAGCCTGGAAAACTTAAGTGCAGACCCCCTACCCATTCCTGGAGGCTTCTCAAGGTAGAAGATGTAGGGAGGGAGTGCAGAGCTCACTGGCATTGCCTCTGCTTCTGGCTGAGCATCCTGACCTGAGAGTTGCTGTTCCTTGTGGGGATGTCCAGTCTTTGAGCTCCAGCTAGAAAGCTGGGGTAGGCTGACTTTTTATTTATTCACTTAAGGATTTATCCTCCTACTAGGCTGAGACATTTGGTTGCTTAAGCTCAGGAGTCTGTCATGTGCCACATAACTTTCTTGAATGCTGTAGTATTGCCAGCCCACAGGAGAGCAGGCTTCTAGTTTCTCTTCTACCATGAAACAGGTATTCTAAATCAAAAATCAAAGTTAATGTCTACAGCAGACTTAAAAAGCCCCGAACTCTATAAAGTCCCTGAATTGTGAAATTGTTAAAGCAAATATTATTTGAAGACAGGCTGCTTTTTAAGTATTTTGTCTTGTGTCACAAGAGCTTGATGACAACTTGTTGCAGTGAGTTATTAGAATGTTTTTGCTCTTAGCCGTCACTTGCCACCATTCATTTTCTTGTCTGTGATACTTCACTTCCTTAATTGAATACTGGTATATATTAATTATTTATATTAATGTCAGTAACTGAGGAAATTAAACTTACTGGCTAATTAGGTCTCTCTTCAGAACTGGTGAGTTAAGAATCAAAGCAAAGTCACTGATACAGAAAAAGTAAATTGTTTTTGATAGAATTGAAGTTTTTCTCAGTTTTATGCAATTATACTGCTATCAGCCTTTTCTTCAACTGGCTGTTGCCAAAATGTCCCTGTCTTAATACAAACATACTGTACATTCCTTTTTATTCAGTCTGACACAAACTCTCCTTACTAAGTGGTTGCATTTTATCTGTGAGGGTGGAATCCTTTTGAGCTTGAGTTATTCTACTATGGGTTAGCAGTACTATAGCATTCAAGAAAGTTATGTGAGGTGAGACACCTCAGGATGGTTTTCAAAAGCCTATAACTTCTTAATTCTTAAAACTTTTGAAGAGGGCTTTTATGTCTTCATAACGAAAGCTTGGAAATTTTTGTGTGAAAATGTGGTGCTAAGGAAGGCTTTGCAAAACACCTGATTTTTTGTGGTATGTACAATAAAATCAGAATTGCTATCAGTGAATAAAATTATTTCGTGTTTTTGTTTTGGCTTATTTTAATTCTAAAGATAGAGCAATGTGAATTTTATTAAGATGTACTTTAAATTTGAGAGCAAGTTGCATCAATTTACCACTAAAAATCGCTGCTCATTTTAGAAAGCAGAGTGTTATAGTGCAGCAGCTTAAGTTGACCACGTTCTGGTAATCTGACCCGACTGTTGCTCTGTAATTACCTCCATGTGCTCTTGAGTTATGCGTGTTAATGCAGTAAACGGTGTTCCTCATATTTTATTGATCTATAACCGACCCAGGGGACAAACAGGCTCACCAGACCTGCAAGTGAAGGTCATGCAGGTGCCTGAGCTGGCTGTGAAGGTGCTCTTTAAGCCTGCCAAGGTAGGTGAGGCAGTAGGGGGTAATTGCTGTGGCTTTTGTGTTTGTGGAGGTGCGTAAGCAAGTCACAACACAACCACCCAAGAGGTGAGTCGTGCACATGCTTCTAAACTCCCTTACATCCTTTCCCTGTCCTGGATCAAGCATAGACGGTGTCTTCAGAACAACATTCCTGACATGCACTCAAGGGGTGAGAGGTATATCCAACTGCTGTGGACAGCCTGCAGGAGACCTGGCTCGTGCTGGTGTGGGCTGCCCTTGGTCTTCAACTTCAGCATGGAGAATTGCACCTTTAAGGGTTTATTTGATTTATGTTCTGTATAAGGGCTGCTTGTGCACGGGATATGTGAAAAGGTTTTTGTTCATAGAAATGAGAACAGTATTAACACTGTGCTTGTTAATAAGAAATTTAAAGAAACTTCAAAACCCAAGTGAGTTACCTTTTCAAAGGATTTTCATGGAGCTTAAACAAACAAGTGTCTGTTCATCATAACTGTGGAAAATTATTGCTTCCTGGTTTTAACAGTTGTTACCTTTTAACACTATTATGGTTGCTTTTCCCAGGTGGCCAATGCCAACTGTACAGTTCACTAGTTTTTTATGGGATTTTTCAGGGCTGTTGTCACCAAATGCAGTTGAGCTGCTGGAGAAAAGTAGGCTTACCATTTTAAAACCAGGAATCATATCAGTGTGTTGTAACATGGTATAGATCCTGTACCTTACCACTGTGAATATTATGTCCTCTTTGCTAGGTCCCAAGTGCCATTTAGCTGTTGTGTGCCTCTGGATCCTGACTAAAATGAATCTTAATTGAGTTTTGTGCCTCATATAGCCTACAGAAAATGTTGAGATAGGACAGTGCTAGGTTCTAAATGAAAAACGGATTAAGTAGTTTCACTGTGCGTGTCTTATGATTTGTTGATTTAAAAACTTACATCATTTAGAAAACGAGTGTTTTAGGGGTGTTGTGTGCATCTCAAATTGGCACATTACTTTTTTCCCCCACAGGGCTAAACAGTGTTGATTAAAGGCATCTGCCCAAGCCCTTTACTGATTGCTTACGTTCTGCTGGTCAAGGCATCTGTGTTCAAGTGTTCATCTGAAATAGCATGCAGTCATTGACAATGGTGAGCAGGACCAGGATTCTCATATAGGAGACAATCAGAAAGCCTTCACAGTCTTCTAAAACTACTTTGATCCAGATAATTCAGACTCTTATTCTTTAAAATTCATTAATTTAATTATGGTTTTCTGAGAGAATATTGATGTAGTCCTTTCAAATAACAAAGAGGTTTTAAATCGGACACAGAGAAAGTGACTGGTGTCTAGAAGCCTGGATTGGTAACGATGCTGGAGTACCTGCAATGGGGAACAGCTCTGGGGCACAACAGTTTTATAACTCTTTTCTAGTTCATTTGTTTAGGTGTGATATAAGGAATACTCACATATGGTGAAGTTACAGAATCCAAACCCTCACTTGCAGAGAGGTGACTCCAGAGCACTGCAAGTGAAAACTCCAGACCCATAAAGTGTCACAAGTGTTCCTTTGCAGCACCGCCCTTTCCAATTGTTTCCTTTTGCCTAGAGGTGGAGGTATTTGATAGATCAGGAAAAAAATTACAGAATTCTCTGTTAGAGTGTTTTTTTTGGAGAGAGTTTTCTGCAGGAAAAAGAATTCTGTTCCCTCTGCTGCCCTGTGGTGTACTGTGCTATTGCTCACACCGTTGCTGGCTTAATAGAAAAAAAAATATAAATCTTTCACTCTTTCCGTCTCACTGCAGGGAAGGAGATTAGAGACCTGAGCAGAAGTAGATAAATTGTTCTCTGTGGACACCATGAGAGTGCATATGTTTAGTAATCATCTGTTTTCCACAGTGTTTTGCTGAGCTCCGTTTGCTCGTACAAAAGTACTTATGGAAGAAAAGAACCACTCATGCCCCTCTCTGCTTCCCATACATTCGTTCTGAGGTAGTTCTTTGTGCCCCTCTACCACCCCGAATCTACAGTTTGGGATGGAAATGGAGGAATTTCTTCAAGTACTTTTCCTCCTTCAGGAAATCAAACAAAGTAGCTGCTTGCTGTCAAATGTTAGCTTCAGTTTCAGGAAGGAAAAATGCTTTTTAAATATGAGAAATGAGAATATATTATCCTTCCTGAGACTGACAAGGACTACATGCTTATTATAGTCAGTGAGCTGACAGGCAACAGTACACGTGGGTATGGCTCGCAACTGAAATACACAGAGCTGGGGGATCTTAAGTCCTGCAGTTGGATTTTTTTTTTTTTTTTTTTTTTTTTTGCCATGTGTGGAAGAGCAGGTTGTTTGAAGTTAAAATACAGTATTTGCTGTGGCTCAGGGTATAGAAGCAGGATCAGCTTTCTGATAAGGAGTTTTTTTCAGGTATAGTACACAAAGGATTAGAAAAGCAGAAGCTATTCAGTAAGTAAGGAGAGGACTGCATGGTGCTAAAAGGACCCTATTCTTAGGGATTTTTTTTATTTTTTTATTTTATTTTTTTATTTTTTATCTTGGTGCATGGGCTTACATTGAAAGAAAGAAGGAGAATTCTGATAACTGGTAGGCATGTTAAACTCTAAATGAAAACTTCTGAACTGCATTACAGCAGCTGTTAACAAGCCACATAAAACTAGATAACAAAACTCTGATCATGAAGAAGAACCTCCATTTTTACCGAAAACTCTTGGATGATATATGTTCGAGTGCAGAACCAAATTTTGTGTGGAATGTATTCTTCTCCCCCTATCTTTTTTTCCTATATGTGGATGTTATAACATTGAATAATCTGCAGTTTAAATTGCAATTGTGTAATTAATTATTTGGTGAGTGTGGAAAACCAACTCTTTTATTCTTTTCTACTTGTTAACTTGGAAGGTGTGGGATTTTGAGTTTGTGGGGTGGGTTTTTTTTGTTTGTTATTTTTAAATACTATTCTGTTCCCTAATTAGGACTTAACTGATACATTTAGGAATATAGAGGCAAAATAACTTTCTGAAAAGATGCATAATGTTTGTTTCCTGATTAGTGGATTGTGGGGAATGTCTGCTCGTCCTCTCCAATTCATTTATTTGATATTAAATAGGAAGCAGGTGTGAATTCTTTCTATTAATTCTAATTCAGGTGTTTGAATTAAAAAAATAAAATAAAAGCATACCTGTATTTTACAGCTCCTCAGAGATTAAAAGGAAGGTAACTTTAACAACATTATATGTATGACAAGAATCTGAGTTTTGAAATCTAAAGCAGAATTTTATTCAACTTCAGTTAAGGTAATTTTAATATAAAGTTAATAAGGTAATTTACATTTAAGTAACTTTATTCTACTTCAATATCTTTCAAAACACTACCTATGCTGGTTTACACACAGAATTGTGCCTTGTGTTGAAAATGTGAAAATTCAGTACTAGTATATGATACCTATGTAAACTTAAGATATGAGAGCTGCATATTGCTCTTTATTGACAAATATCAATAAAACAATATGTAGGCAAGTGTTGACAGATGAATATTTAACTCCATGTTTGTACATAGACTAAAGTAGGGATCCTGCACTTACTAGGCTCAAAACAGGCAGGCAGAGTAAATGCAGTAATTTATTTTTTTTTACTTTGTTATTGAATTTAAAATCTTATTTCCCTCATGGCAGCTCACTGAATTCTCCACCAACCTTTACTAAAAAAAGAATAATAAATTGCTTCTGTGCTGGAACCAGGAAGGGAAGGCTGCAGTGTATTCACCACAGCAGCTGTGGACATGCAGCAGTGGGGATGGCAGGATTTAGAGGCTGGACTGTTGAAGTTCTCTGTTCTGCTGCCATCCCTTGGGCCGTGGCAGTGCTGTGCTCTGACAGCAGGGGCTACTGCTGAATTTCCAGAGGGCTGTGGCTCAGCAAAGCTGGTCTGGTTTTCCTTCCTGGACTGGCGATTATGGGCTCAGGCTAGACAGTGTTTTGACTTAAAAGTATTTAGGGGTATAATATTGAACTCCTTAGAGGTTCTGAGCTTTTCATATTCAGGGAAAAAAAGGCAAACTGATAACAGCATTAGTTATATACGCTTTCCTGTATCTTCTTTTACATCTTCAGATGGAGCTCCTCACTTTGGCATAGTTTTTAACAAAACAGCAAACTGACCTACATAGAAGAGAACTTAATACACAAACTGATCGCGATAGGACAAGGGGAGCAGTTTTAAACGAAAAAAGGGAGAGATTTAGATTAGATGTTAGGAACACATTTTTTACTCATAGGGTGGTGAGGCACCGGCACAGGTTGCCTGGAGAAGTTGTGTTCAAGGCCAGTTTGGTTGGGGCTCTGAGCAACCTGGTCTGGTGGAAGTTGTACCTGCCCATAGTGGGGGGGTTGGAGTTAGATGATCTTTAAGATCCCTTTCAACCCAAACCATTCTATGATTTTATGGATGTTCATATACTGAACTTTTTTGAACTCTTCGAAAGTCTTGAGTACTGACCTACAGCCAGTAAATCAGGTTTAGTTTCTCTAAGGTCGAGTTTAACTGTGAATTGTTTGCAAATATGGTGTCCCTGATAATGCTATAATTCAATAGAAATGGTTGTGCTGAGTAAATTGTCCATGTGATATGAAAGGTGAGGAGATTTCTGACCTGTCTGCTGCATATTTATATAAAATCAGACCAGGTAAAAGAAATATGACCATGTAGAACACAGATTTGTTTCCCACAGCCTTCATTCAAAAGGTCTCTCTTTCACAGATTAATTGTAAGATGCTTACATTTAGCAGTAGCTCAGCATGATAGCTTTCCATCCTTATTTCAAAATCTAGTATGAAAACAGAGCAATTTATGTGCATATTTCTTTCTTTGAGAGTGGCTAATTGTGAGCTGAAGATCAATGATGAAAATTTGGAATTGAAGATAAATTGCCTATGGAAATGAATAAAAGGTAAAATATTCTTAATCTTTTAGTGGTTTTGCTGTAATTCCTGCACTATGCTTTTCATATCTGCAGTGTGGTTACTTATTCTGGGTAGTGAAACCTTCCTAAAACTCAGTTTTGCTTTCTGCTTCCATGGCAATAGATGCTCTTAAAACAAAAAAAAACCCAAAAAACCCCAAACAAACCAAAAAACCAACCAAAAAAAAAAAAAAGTAAGTGCAGATGCACTTCTTGTTTTCCCAGTGTCTGTGCAACTTAACACTTCACCTTCAGAGACTGCTCGAAGAGCTTTTGGAATCCCTCTCTGAATCCCTTAGTCACTCTGCTGATAGCTGGCAAAATTTGTCTTAGCAACTTTCTTTCCTGTCCGTCCTCCTTGTGACTGAGCAGCGTGATAAGAAATTACACATGAGTTATTTGCTGTAGTTTTTCAGACGTGAAGCAGATGTACTCATCAAGTGTGCTTCCATCTAAATAAGAACAAATGATTTCTAGGACTGTTTTGTCAAATTGTAAGCCAAAACACACTGGATCCTGTACTATATTTTGTCCCAAATTAGTAAAAACCATCTCACCCAGAGTTTTGATTTAAATGTGCCACTATACTAAAACCACTTCATTATCATACCTCATTTATCCCAAGTATACCTTGTTGCCCACTTCAAACCTTTGACCTGACTGGGAAAGTCAGTCCTGGTTTTATTAAATTGACCACATTGAGTGATCAGCAGTAGCCCTCAGTACAGTGACAATGACTCTCAAGATGACATGGAGCAGTCTAAGATCAATGGCACCATGAGCTGATCATTTCACAAGACAAATCTATTTGTCTGCAGTTGGAGGTTGTCTGGCTGATTTTAGATTTCTGGGTTTTTAAGTGAGAATCATGAGATATTTTTCATGTGAAATGGAAAACTAGTATTTTTTTTTGTCTCATTAAAATAGAAGTCTTGTTATTGCAAACAGATTTTTTTTTTCATGGTTTAATTCTTTAAAAAACAAAGCACTCTATTGTAGATAGCCAAGATTTTGACCAGATGCCAGGTCTGCTTTGCTAATATAATATCTACATTTTTATTGTATTTTCTAGCAGCCCTGTATAGCAAGTAATACAGTTTTGAAAGGATTGAGGCTCTTTACAACCTATTTCTTCAAACCTATAATGTTTTCATTTGTAATGTTCTCATTTGTATATGTATTTCTCATCTCGGGAGCAAATCATCAGCCTTCAAAGGTTTTGCAAATATTTCCTTTGATAAAATATTTTTGACCTATTTATCATAGTCTGTATGATAGGCATAGTTTTACCTTCACAATTGCCTTCCCTGCAAAAGAAATTTTCAAGGAGCAGAACTCCATTTCCCTTCAAAAAGAGGAGGCAGCTACTATGTTTTATTTCATTGATATCTCTATCTTATTGGACAAATAATTGTCAAGGCTTCATATTGCTGTATAAACCATTGGAAAGGATTACGGAGCAGAAGATTGCAGGTGATGTTTCTATATTTTTAAGTTGTTTTTACACCACAGACTATTAAATTAGAGAAACAGGAACTACTTATCAGATTATTGCTTTTGGTCTGCTCTGCTGATGCTGAGATTGCTTTGAGAGCAGTGTTGTGAAGAGACATCCTTCAAAACATTGACCCAGTGTGAAATGAATACAGGATGTTTTAGATGCAGGACTACTCCAAAACTGTTTTATATGAGCTCATTACTATACTTGCAAAACTGAGAAGCAATTGCTATAAGCTGAGCTTTCTTTGTGTCCTGGATCTCTAAAAAAAAAAATGACTTCTTCCTTCTACCAAATAGCTGGAATAAGATGAAGTGTATTTATGACAATCCCATAAGTATTTTCAGTGTGGATGCCTTGTTTTACAGATAAACTGGCAAGGGTTGGGTATGGGTGACAAAAATCCCACTTTCTATTTATGTCAGCTCACTCTTTCCTGTGGAAAGGATAGGGAATGCTCAGCAGGCAATGAGACTGCTCTGCAGGGAATGATGAGTGCGGTCTAGCAATATATTCCTCTGGTAGCCACAGTACTGTGCTTTCCTTTTGTCTGGATAGAGTTTTACTACTCACTGAAGTATCTGCTTTCTGGAGGAGGTTATGCATGCAGACAAAACAGTAAGCATGAAGTGGAGGTGTTCTGAGCTTGTGTGGTGTCTTGCCATCTTTCTCTGCATCCACAGATAAGGGCAAAAAGTAAGAATAAAGCTGTCACTTTAAAAACATTTTCACATATTCATAAAATAACTGAAAAGTGCAATATTCTCGTTTTGGCCTTGAAAACCACAGAAGGAAGTGAAAGAGACAGCGAGCCCTTCAGTGTGTGGGTTGTGCAGTCACCTTGGGTGGTGGCTCTGAGGATATAGCAGGAAGTTAGCCTGTTGTAGAAAGAATCTCTTTTGACCTAAGGAGAAAACGTGAATCCCTAATTTCTTGCCAAATGCTTGTAGATGTCTTCACTGGTAAGTAAATAAATTCCTGTATATAGACAAGACTCCTTCAGAAAAATAGGGTAGGGTATGGATGCCATAATTTTCCATGAACTTCTTTCCTTAGGGCAAATATTTAAAGCAGCAGATATTTAAGCGAAAAAGTAATCAGGGATTTGTTTACTGAGAAACACTGAAGGACAAAAAGAAAGAGGGACAAAAAAAAAAAGAAGAACAGTATTCTATTCTGCCAACAATGTGATTCAGAATTAAATTCCTGCCTGCAGTTAATTAGGATTGATTGTCTGTTTCTAGATTATGCATAGGAAAAGCAAAGGTATTACTCAGTGGGGTTAATCAGAGAGTTGTGAGAGCAAGTTTGAAGTTTTCCATTCTGCAGCCAGGATTTTACGCACAAATGTAACAGCTAAATATCCTGTTTTTCTGAGATATTGAGTTTGAGCTCTTCTGAAAACTACTTCATTAATTTACAAGTCTGAATATTGGATTTTTATTTCTTACTTTAGGCATGTAAACCAACAGATTCAGGTATCTAATTTGGTGGATTAATATCAGTAAGTACATTTCTAGGTATTTTAACTATTTTTGGAAATCCAGAAGTGCCTATGTATAAAAAAAATGGTTCCTGCCCCTTTTCAGCATGCGAAATTGTCAGTAAAAGCTAAATGTAAGCTGAACAAATGGCGTCTGTGGACAGCTGAGGTTTGTGCTGCAGTGAAAATGCGAGGTCTAGAATGCAGTAATTAGAGAGAGTAGTCAATACTTGTTAATGAAGGCAGTGCTTGTGATCTGTCTTTGAGAGGGGAGCAGAGCAGCGCTGCCCTTCCTCCAGTGCCTTATTGACCTGCTACAGCAGACACTGTCTGCTTGCATGGCTCATCTGTGGAATAATGGACGTGCTTTCTTTAAGAACAAATAACCTATTTTCCAAAAGCGCTGGAAACAGTTCAAGAAAAATGCAAGGTGCTTGGGACTGCAAGGTGTATGGGTACATAATGTGTGTGTGCGCAATTACAAGGGGTTTTGGTGGGATTTACAAGCTCCAATAGCGGCCTTTTAAGAACAATGTCCCTATTTTTTTTTAATGTGACTTTCATTTTTGTTAAATAGATCAGTCTAAAGGGTTTATGCATAACTCGAATGAGGGAAATTTAGTCTGTGAACTACTTGCTGCTGTGAAAGGATAATAAATGAAATATGAGGTGTTTGGCAGACAAGCTTCAGAAATGTTTCAGTGATTAACTTCTCTGGGAAAGACTGCTGCCACGTAATTCCATTAACTGTATGACATGGCTATGCAGCAGCCAGGCATGTCACTGCCCTTGAATTTCCATTTTGTCCGCTCCTTTATTTGTGCTGTTCCCATGAACTGTTTTCCTGCATCTTTCCTGGGGTGCCAGCTTCTCAGAGGTGATCAGAATAGTCAGCTTGTGGTGGTGACCTCTTCTCTATTGTAGCTGTCAGAGTGAGTTTGTGAGGATCAAAGATGGAGAAAGGAGGCTCTATTAGAAAATGAGTCTTTGCGTGGCATTTCTTTCAAGGCTATTCTAAATCTGGCTTAAGATGAAGAACGTGTCACTGAGGTCTCTGCTATGCTATTTAGTTCCACAATTGAAGAAAGTATGAGAGCCGCTCATTTTCCCATGAAAAGGGAAAACTACCACTTATTTCCTTTTGGAGCAAGGTAAATGAAAAGGAGAACTTTTGGGAATTCTCCTATGAAATGTTAGTAAATTGTTTTAACCAATTTTATTCAGTGTAGGTATGTTGCCATGAGCAGGAAAAATAAGTACAACCCCCCCAAATTCTGCTTCTTCAATTTATCATGCTTTTTATGCTTATTAACATGATTTGGTAGTGATCAAGGCTGTTCTCAGAAGCTCTTACAGCACTCTATAAACATGCTGGGTAAGGTCCTGATATCTCACAGTACTCAGAGCTGCTTTGCATAAAGTAAAGCATTCCTTCCTTCCGCTGACTCCTGGGCTTACAATGTTCATGATTCTCGAATCTATCACTTGGAAGCCTGCGCTGACCTATATGGATTGACTTCTTTTCTTGTTTAAAAATGCTTCAAGTATTGAAAATATTTTATTTCTCTATTCATATTGGGAACAATGAACACTTAATATCTTACTAGTGTTGTGATGGAAAAGTCTTTTTGGAAGTGACTTCTGTTAGGACTGCTCTAACTTAAGAGTTGCAGGATGGTCAGTGACAGACCACTGGTGCTGGTGGTGGGCTTTAGATTGCCATCCTAATCCAATGGACATTTAAAACTTTTTTGCCATGGTGTTTGCTAGATGGCCACATAAACCTGAGTGTGTTTGACCTGGTGGTATATTGAAACCACTTGCTGACCACTATTTATCAATGGTTTTCTTTGTAGATGATTTACGTTCTGGTGTTTACAGTCCTTTACATTTTCTGCACTAAACTCAGTGTGGTGGGATCTGAACATGGAGCCCACTTCAAATCTCACTTATGTGCTCAAAGATAGAGGGTTAAGAATTCAGCCAGGCCAGAGCTATAGGAAAGGCAGTGTCTTTTACACTGGTACATCTGGGGAGAGTAAAATGGGTAGGAAGTCAAGCTTTTGAGTACACTGAACATCACCAAAATTTAATGCTGCTGTTCAGACTTATTTTTCCACCTGTTCTCTTTTGGGTAAATCTGCTCACTTGAAGTGTACTTGAAATGTACTTGAAGTGTAGATGAGGCCTTGTTTGGGAAAGCGTAACCTCAAAGCACAAATTTAATATGACTAAAGAATGAGGTATATTGGTCTATCTGTACTTTTTGACAGATTAAAAGCCTTATTTAGATTTAAATATTTCCTCTCTGCTGTCTTGCTGGAACCATGAAGTCCTCTTTCAATGAAGCTGTCTGTGGTTTGAAGCAAGGAGGGAAGAAAATGATGCTTTAAACAAACCATTTGTGTCATTGTAGGAGTTCTGGGAACACAGCATAAAGAACTGATGTTCTGTGCATGAAATACCATTTTCAATGGCAAATGTCTGCTTAGAAGAAAGTATATTAAAGTAATGTTGCTCATTTCAGTTCTGTAAATTTCACAGAAGCCAGGCTGGGGTAGGAGAGTTCAATTTTGGTTTTGTAAATCCAAAAAGCAAAGCATACATGACTGATGCACTTACTGTTTCTAGATGAAGTGTTGTCTGTCACACATTTGAAAACAACAACCTTCCCATCTTCCTAAGCTGCTTCTTGCATGTCTAAAGTAACCAGGACAAACCAAGCCAACTACAGTTAGAGAATTGTAATTCACACATGGTGGGGATACATGACAAGTTTGTCTGGGTTTTAGACTTAATATCTTTCCGTTTCCGTACTCAGCCTCAGCTGTTGCTGAGCCCTTTCTCAGCAGGGGAGGCTGATGTAGAAGGTGTGAAGGCAGCTGGCTGTTCCTTCTGTGCAGCTGATGTCTCTCAGGTTCTCCCAGAGACACCTTTTCTGAAAAGTTTAGTCTGCTAAGGTGGTTCTGTCATGANTTTTTTTTTTTTACTGTTATTTCTTCTTTCCTTCTGATTTCTTCAATGGTCTGAGCTGGCCATGCATGGCTTTGCTCAAGGCACTTTCTGGCTCAAAATTTTCTATTCTCTCCTGTCTCCTGGGACTTTTGGAAGTCCTTTTATTTGAGATATCTGCCAGAGTCCAAAAAGTCCTAGCCCTGTGCTCTTTTGCCTACTGCCTTGATATGTGATCTTCCTGTGAATTTTTGTCTTTAAGATCCTGACATTGCCAAGAAATAGCTCATGGTAATTCTATTTTTTTTTTTTAATCTATAACTGTAAGATCTGTGTGATACACAGCACTGTAACTGCGGTGAGAATCAAATTTAATGAAATACTGTCCTTATGTAGTGAAGGTTCCCAGTGGTCACCCAGATATCTCAGAGAATAGCTTGGGGATTTTATGTGAAACTTGTGTCCATTTTAAAACAAAAAATAAAAAAAATAAAAGTAAGCATTCGTCATTCGTACTTTATGTCTCTAAAATAGTCAAAATGAAACTGGTGAGCCAGTGGTAGTGTCTGCAATTAGGTTTATTTTTAAAACTTCCATCTTTCTTTTGAATACATTCCAGATATGCATTCTTATCTTCACACCTCCAGAAGATACAGTGAGTATCTGATAGATAATTGTAAACTTGATAAACTTTCTTTGCACTTTTACGTATCTTGACACTCGAACTTTTAAATGTCATTGTTGTATACGTATTAGTACAGCAGAAAGGATGGGCTAAGAAACACGTCTTTTGTTAAGAAGGGACTTTTTAACCGACTTTTGCAGTGTGAATGTTAATTTTTAATTTTTTTTTTAATTTCTCTTGACTGTAGTCAAGCCACTCTGTACCTACAGAAAGCTTCTCTGGTGTCCTGTTCTGTCTTTAGTTTTTCTCTCTCCTTCTGTGTCCCTTGATAAGACTTTTGAGGCTGAAGTAGGATATTGAGGTTCCTGTTTCAGGGACCGTAAATAGAAAAGTATATGGTTGGCTGGCTACTTTTTCATCAGGAAGTTTATACCGCCTTAGAGATTTGTCTGTCACTGAAAGTGACATCCATGCTGATTGCTCTGAAACAGCAGTGAAATACAATAACTGTGATCGAATTGCTGCTGTGGGGATAATGGTGGAGGGGAATACTATAAAATAATGAACTGTCAGGTAGCAGTGGAATACTGCCCTTTGTTTAGTATAATGTTTGTAGTTTTCACTGGCTTTTACTTTTTGTCATGCATGCTACAATAGGTATTTAAGCTTTTATAACAATACCTGATGATAGCCATCTAGTCTTCTGGCGGATTATCACTTCCAGTGCAGTGTAGCTCTCCACACACATTGGGTACTACTCACTCTTGTTACTACAGAGAAGCAAAATTGCATCAGCCTCTTCCCTCAAAAATGGTAAATTTTAGGTCCTTTGGTTGCTTCTCATTCAAGAGAAAGGGTAGCAGAATTTCTGGCTAAAAGTTTGTAATCTGGAATAAATGTTTCCTGGTTGTCTTGAGTGGTTAAAATAAATGTCAGCTGACTGTGGGGGTGTTAAAGGACGTGACATTGTGCTTATGGATCTGGGTTTCTTCCTGCACCTGTCTTTGATATGCTTTTTCCAGCTACTATATGTGATATATTTAAAACCTAAGTGCAGATGTTATATAATGAATCACTTTTTTTGTTGGTTTGGGCACCTTTACATCACTTCTTCCTTCATCTCCTGTTTGAGGGGGTTTCTGTTAAACTCTCACAAATATCACAAAGGTGGTTTGATCATCCTTCATGTCTCTCGATATCAAAGCTATGCCATACAGACAGGTTTTTCTCTTAAAAATAGTTAATCTGAAAAAAGTAGTTTAACTCCAAGCACACTGTTATATGAGGAAAACCTTGCTACTTTTTTCTTGTTTTTTTCTGTTTGCTTGGTTGGGGTTTTTTAATCGATTTAGCCATTTTAAGTCCTAAAATACTTGTAAACTTATCAGCAGTGCTTCTCTAAAATATCAACAAATAGTATTGCTGAGAGCCCTGTAAATGAATAATCTTAAAATACTGAGAGAAATGTTATATCTGCTGTCTTCCCAGAAGCCCTGTGCATCACCCAGTAAAAATAGATTAGTAATGTTATAGTAGTAGCAACATTCTCAGTCTAGAAGTTGTTCCCTTTGGAGTGGGATGTGCGGAACTAAATCCAGACGGGCACATGGGAGACTGGCAACTCTGTGGGTAGGGATGTGAGCAGGAATAAAGCAACATCGGTTGCATTTTTGGAATAGCTGTTTTGATGCTGAACCTGGGAAATCATGAGATGACTTTTAGCAAAATTCCTGGGATCCTGGAAATTCACTGTCTTCTCAGTGGAATTTTTCCATACAAGGTCAGTATTTAAACTCCCTAGTGGCATTTTTCAAATATACTTTTAGAACAGCTAACTCTTTAAGCTTGGCAGAGACAAGCAGCTGCAGCCCTAAAATGATCCTTGGCAGTTGATTACCGCTTTCCCCAGCTGGCAAGTTTTCCTGTTGTTTTCCTCTTCCCTTTTGTGTCAGGCAGTTGGTGATATTTATTTGTCCTCTAATGGGAAAACAGTTTCCTCTATCCCATATTAGAACAAAGTCTGATTTTCATTTTGATTCCTGAGTCCCATTTTTTTCCCTCTCCTGTATGACTGCCTAAAAGCACCATGGGTGCTGTCAAGAGCTGCATGTTCATTTTTCTTGCTTCATAAATATCTGCACAGCCTTAAGTAATTAATGATTGTTTCCTCCTCCTGTGTTCATAGTCAGCAGGATTATTAATGCTGGGGTTATGCACACAGAAGTCTGCACAGAGAATTGAGGAATACGTTGAGGACAAAAAATTCATTGTAGTGACAAAGATTTTGAACTTAGATTTCTTGAAGCAATTCAGTAGCTTACCATAGGAATTTTTTATGTTTTAAATTCTCCATGCAGGATATCATATAGTAATTCCATCGTTGTTTCCTGTCTGGATTACCATATTTCCCAAGTTTCTTCATTAATGGTTTTCTGTTTGTTTGTTTTTGGTTTTGTTTTTTTTTTCTTTTCTTTCAAAGCATCTCTGTGACAAATGCAGATATCTGTAAAACAGTTTTGCACTTGAATGTGGGAAGGACATAGTAGTGAGAGTGAATTTTCTTCTTTGAAAAGGAGTAACGTGTCCTAGTTTCTAATGGACCTCATTTCTCTCATAGAAGGTGAAGCCACCTTTCTGAATGGAAAGGTTTATTAAACTAACTTTACATGTTTTCTATGGTGTCATCTTGATACTCTACTATCTCTTGTCTAAACTTAATCTCTCTATTGCCTCAGAGTACTCCTGTAAGCTGTTCCTCTCTACCCTGAATAAACTGTGCAAGATTTAATAGTCAGCCAAAAGTAAAAATCCTAGATAAGTGAAAAAGAGTCCAAATTAGTTTTTTTTTTCCCCATGGTGTGAACTGCATTGTTTGAAGGGATATTTTAGCAGCTGTGCATATTGTTACTTTCTAAAATTCCCTGGGGCACCATATGTATCACCAGTTTGTATATGACTTTAGCTGAAATCCAGCATGGTGCTGCACTTTATCTATGGAAATTGTCTGCAAACATTTCCTCTGTGAATAATAATGATAAATTGATATTGCTATTATGTTTTCCTGCTTTTTCCTAATCCCTGCCCCTCTCCAAATAAAAGCCAAAGAACCCAAACCTAACATGTTACTCTGAAATTTATTATATCCATTTATTTTTATACAAATAGTTGTGCCATGCCTTCATACACCAAAAATGTAAACATTCTTTCCATTCTATGAAGCTACTGAACTTAAAAGCTCTTCCAAGGACCCTTGGGAAAGGAACCCACCAGAACAGCTTTGCGAAATTCTTCTTGTCTCTTTCTTTGTTTATGTTTTCTTTCTGTCATGTACACAAACAGTTCAGGATAGGGAAGAACTTAAAATACTTAAAACTTAGCAGATGGAGACAGATAATGACTAACAGTTACAGATGAGATTTTTGTACTTTAAATTATACTCTAAGTAAAGCAATTTGCCCAGAGGTAAACTGGTATTTGAGCTTAGAGAAGGAGCCACCTTAGGCTGTTGTACTTACATTTATGGAATATTGCCCTTTGGGTATGGACAACATGGTCAGACAGTGATTCTGGAGGTGGCTTTGGCTCCCAAAGCACTTTTAGTAGTCCTTTGGAAGACACTGGTCAATTGATAGGCCAGCCAAATTGCAGCTATTTCCTGGCAGACAGGGAATGAGAAGGAATTCCTTTTTCCTGGGTTAACACTGGCATTGATACTGTTCCATACTGCTGTTAACTACCTGGACAATGGAAAGCAGGGCATCTTCTGCAAGTTTGGGGATGATATTACATGGAGAGGGAGCAGTTGATATGGGTGGGGTGGGGATGCTTTTCAGAAGGACTTTGTCATACTGGAAAAAAGGATTGAGAGAAACTCCATGCAGTTCATTGCGAGCAAAATAAAGTTTTAGTGTCCCTGTTGGAAAAATCTCTGTACAATAGCAGAAGCTGGTGCTTGGAGAGCAATGCAGACGTGGGGAGCTAATGAGTCAATAATGTGCCTTTGTGCACCAACTGTGTTGGGTCATGGAAAGTGAGCCTGTTAGTGATCAGACTACATCTGGAGTATTGTCTCTAGTTTAGGTGGATATTAAGTGAAAATTCTTTACTGTGAATGTGGTGAGATACTGGAAGAGGTTTCACAGAGAAGTTGTGGATGCCTCATCTGTGGATGTGTTCAAGGCCAGGTTGGACTGGGCTCTGATCAACCTGGTGTAGTGGAAGGTGTCCCTGCCCATGGCATGGGGCTGGAACTAGGTGGTTTTTTAAGGTTTCTTCTGACTCAAACCTTTCTATGATTCCTTCAAAACTAAACTACTGCATGAGTTGAGGCAGCAGGTAGTGTAGCTTGAACCAGAGAGGGTCTGACAACACTTGTTAGAGTGCCTGTTGTGATCTGCAAATGTTCCTGTAAGAGTGTACATGCCTGGTTGTTTAACTGGAAATATAAATGGCCCAAAGCATGGGGCTGCTGAAATACTCTTTGTTGTTGGTTGCTGTTCCTCGTAAGGCAAGTAACATAGTTGTTTTGCCTCCTAAAGGAGGAAAATAGGCACAAACTCCTTTGGATAGCAAAAGAAATCATGTTTTGGTCATGATTCCTGCTCCCTCTAGTTCAGCATCATAGCTGCAAGAACTGAAGTTATCTTCTCATTGAAAAATATAATATAATATGTGGTATCATATCTTGAGACATCTTTCACGTTTTTTAGTTACTGTGGGCTTCTGTCCTGAAGGAACTATAGACTTAAGATAGAATTTATTCTTGAGTAGTCATTTCTCCTTCTAAGAGTTCAGGTACATAATAAAATAAAAAATAAGGTGATAATGAGCTCTAGGATCCGAATCTTGTAAAAATGTATTCCTCAAGGTGGAACAGCAAATGCATGCTTGTTGTAGCTGGGTATTTATTTCCTTGATTTTGAATTGATTTCCCAGCTTCATGCACCTACTTTGAAAGTCTTATGAGAATATCATCATTCATATAAATAGTTTGTTCTGGAAGAGGTAAAAAGTCATCATTTCCACCCCCACCTCCACTCCCTCCCTAGAGTCTCATGTCAGTCACGGTAGTTGATAGAAAGGCTTAAGAAAATATTCCGACAAATGCCTCGGACATGTTGCAAGGCAATAAAGATGTTCAAGCCCTGTACAGAAGAGGTCAAAGAAATCCTTGGAGAAGGCAAAACTGAACTTTTTTTTGGTTGGTGTTGGTTTCTTTTTTTTTCTTGTGGTTTGTAAACACTTTTGTTATTTTTAGTTTTTAAAGGTGTAAGTGTATACCACAGAGCTGTTCTGGCTGCAGTGTGTCTTTCTGAGTGCAACTCATTTCAGAGTCATAATGAGGACGCCCTAAACCATGAAAAGATTAAGAAGCAACTAAAGAATAAGTAGCAGTGTTTGCAGTCTAAAATGGTGAGTCAGAGTCATGGGTGCATGTGGCCATGGACTTGGCAAAATGCTGGGAAGCTGTTCAGAACCTGCAGTAATGGGAGAGGGACCCAAATAAAGTAGGTATCTTTTTTGTGTGTGTGGGTGTGCTTTCTTTTTTTTTTTTTTCTTTTCTTTTTCTTTTATGGCATTGCTAATCTAAACACTTTTTATTTAAAAGAAAATTTAGAAAAAAAATTCCAGTGTGCCCTGGCTGAATAATCATATGGATAACATGAAGATTTTGGCACAAAGCAAACTTGGAGTAAAGAGCTTTTGTTCTTGTTTAGCTCTGTGAGTAATTTCCACTTTATTTGACTTCTGCTGCATGAAAATATCTTGTGTGCTGCCACTGCTGATTAATATTTTACCATTTTAATTCAGAGGGACACGTACAGAATGTACAAGTGTAAGGGCAATCAGATGTTGACAACCTGATGTGATTTGATCATGATTAATAATAACTCTGCAGGGCCTGGCTTGTTTATAGACTTCAAACCAACCAGCCAAACAGCCTCACCACCAGCACCCCGCCCCCCCATATTCTCACCTTCTCTGATACTAAAAAACTTCTGTGCTTATGTGCATGTCAGTGTTCTCTACCAGCTCCTCTTTTGCTTTCTTGCTTGCAAATCTGAACCAAATTATGGACTGGACTGGAGGAGTTTCAGTTTTGGTATCAAATTTTCCTATTTCAAGGAGTTAGTACATTTTTTTCCTATCGGCTGCTCTACTGAAACTGGCTATTGAGTAGATGAGGGTAAAATTCTGCTAAACTACTGTTTCCAGAATGTCTGAAGCTTTGTCCCTTTGCTGTGATGTAATGTATAAGCAACAAAATCTAAACCCAAAATACTCATTACATTTGGTTGTTTATTTTAAAGTTTTTTGAATACAATCAAACATAGCTATTGTTTGGTTATATTCCTGGAAATGGGAGAGACCATAGTGTGAACATGGAAACAGTCCTCTGAACACACAGGACACTTTTGCTTGTTTTGGGTTAGAGGTTGGTAGCCTTCCTAAATCAGCATTCAGTGGAGATCCTTGCTGTCAAAGAGGAGAGAGTAAAAAGCAAGAAATGTTTACCATCATGTACTGCACTTAATACGTAGGCTGCCTGTATATCCCTAAAGAACTTCTCAGATCTTTCAGCTTCCAAATCTAAGCATCATAATCCCTCAGATCTCCAGAGACATCACTGAGGAAGACAGTAAGGCTTCTTGTGGTTCACAGTGTCCTCATAGTCTAAATAACTGTGACTAGAATCTCTTATAGCTATAACTTTAGTGTTTCTTGAGCTCTTTGTGAAAACAAAATGGATGAATTTTCCTTTTTAAAATAAAATGTTGAGCAGTCTCTCAACTGAATAGGCAACATAGGTGTTTCTGTCTGCCAGCTGCTGCTTTAGAGGGAGGTGGCAGACGTACAGGATGTATGTTGTGTTCAGAGGAACGTACTCGAGGTCAGTTTGGCAATCATCCACTGCTGCTGTGCTGTGTTGAGTCAGCTGGAGTATTTATATCCATTTTTAGCATCACTTCTGATAAATCGCAAATGTAGATGTCTTTGCTGTGACAAATGCATGTCTTAAATTTGAATGTGTTAGATTTCTTCTGAGATGGGGAGTGGATGCATTTTGGAGATTGGTTGTTTTGGATCATGTAGGACTGAACTGAAAATCTTTTCTGGGGTGCTCTGTCTTCATTTTGTAGCTTCCAGGTATGAATGTCACAACTTATTAAAGTTTCTACTTGTTATGGAATAGAGGGACTGATTAACAGCTGAATCTGAAACCTGTTAGACTACAGATTTTGCTATATTGTGTCCCCTGATAGCGTGGGATTGCCTTAAAATTAGATATTAGATTACAATTTCCTGAAGCAATGGAAATTGACTATTTCAAGAGCCAAAAAAGAATTTAACAGTCTTACAATGTTGCCTTAATTCTTTGTCATAAAAAGCTTAATGGAAGCCTAAATAAAATAACATAAATTTCAATAAATGGCAATGTAATAGATGATATCATGCTACTGAATTCTAAGCAACTGTAGTCCAGGTGAGTAAGTGCTCTTTGCAGGCTGTCGGATGCAGATGTTTTCCTGTTGATAGTAGCAATCACTCCTAATGGTTGTAGAGCTGAAGTCAAAGATAACTCTGCAAAGTGAAAACCACAATTTTTCTTCCATTAATTTCTGTTCAGCTATCACTTCCTTCTATAACCTGAAATTTCGATAAGAAAGAGTATGAAAATTTAATGTTTCTCCTGTTAAAGTTGCAGGAGGTTGCTAGAAGTAATATGATCAAAAATATCATTATAATCCATACTGAGCTATCAAATTGTAGATTCAGAGCGTGAGGGAAAGGGTCAGAAGGGTTTCTGGGTGAAATAGGGGACAGTATTGAGAGATGATGATGTTTAAACTCCATTTTTTCGTAGGAATGCTGAGGATCTTTGCCCTGCTGGTAGTTAGGAGAAAATGAGAGAGTGGTTGATATACACTGGTAGCATCATATAGCTTTCTACTGAAGAACCATTAAAAAGTACTGTATTCTTCATTCTCTTCTATTAAGCTGAGATAGGTATAGTGCATACTTCTGATGATGTATTTTTCTCACATTTATCTTCCCAGGATGGATGAGACATGCCAATTATGCTTCAGGGCTGGGTGTTGGACTGTGTAGTCTCCTGTTATGTCTTCTGTTCACGTATTTATAGAACTCTTATTGATCATTAAATATCAATTTTCTGATGTGTGAGATCTCACTCTTCATGAAGCAATAGTACAGTAGACACATACTCCCCTTTTTGTTAGAACTCTTACTTCCTCCTGTTCTAAAAAATATCAGTTAGGGGAATGGACTTCTAAAGAAGCTGCATGGAGTGAGTGGTGTGACAGGAGAATGTCTGGCTGTCTAGCAAGCTGCTGGCATCATCCATGCCCAATGCTAGGGGATTTAATCGTAAGAGGTTTTGGGTTTTTTTTGATTGAGGCATGGTGGAAAATGCCAAGTCTTTTTATTCTGCCTGAAAATTCCATAGTACCATTTCAATAATGTAACAGTCAATGCAGAAAGGAGTCAGGAGCTTTTGGCAGTCATGGCTTGCTTGTTTCTGTCCTGAATTTTGCATGGTGCAAATATGTAGCAGTAGAAGGGTTGGAAGCCTCCTGCTGAAGCTGGGTATAAAGAGCACAAGGATGAGAAGCAAAAATGGAGGAACAAATTACAAGGCCTGTCTTGTTTACAAGTTTCCTACTACAGGAAAATAATAACTCACTACTAGACAGTTTATTACTGTAAAAAGAATAGTGAGGTTACAAGTGGAAGTATCTTACAGTAATCCTTTCTCTGAATTTATTCATGTGTTTCTAGTTCTTCACAAACTAAAATACAGGACTGCTCTACACTGAGTGACAGACATTCTGGATTGCCAGAGCTGCTCATTATTTTCTTAAGAAGTGAGGGTTCCCAAAAGGCTTTAAAGAGGAGACTAGAATACAGCTTCTATAATATGGAATAGAAAATAGCTATTCTTGATGGCACTGAGACAAGCAAATCCTGACATGTAAGGATTTCTTTTCTTTTTAAAGAAATATTTTAAAGATAAATTTCCTTTGACATAGGTGCCCACTCACACAATCTGCTGTTAGTATGTGTCGAAATACTTGTCATTGCTTATTTCCTGAGCTATGTCACTAAGTTACGAAATTCAGACCTTCCTTTTTCATAGAATGAGTTGATAGTGCTCATTCTATGACCAGTTTAAGGATAGCCTCCTAGAAAAGTAGGCTTACTTGCACAAAATCACTGGAATGTAAGGATTTCTGCTCGTGGCACTGGCGTTCCTGTATAAGGCATGGGTAGCTGTAAGTAGTTGTCTTTCGTTTTTGTGGGTTTTTTTCTTTTATAGTTTGCTGGTTTTGAAGTAAATATATGTCCTCTGGGAGAGTCTCAGAAATATTTGAAAATCAAGATATCCACAGTTTTTCTCATCCTGGACTGTAGCTGATATATATTTAGATCTCTCTTGAAGAATTAGAAATCAGCAGGAGGCCAGTAACTTCTCTAGTAGCCTGTGACCCAAACTTTTCTGTGCAGGAGGGAATCTGTGGTCTAGATCTAATTTTTCTGCTGATATCAAAAAGAAAGGTTGTTTCTTGCTGTTGTTGAGGACCAAGTCATCTGCCAAAGTCCAAGGCCAGTTGCACTAAACCAAATTCTCATGGCTTGGATGAGCAGCAGCGGAAGCAGAACAAGAATGTGTTGATCCAAGGCAGTTACCCCTACAAAGAGAAATAGAGGCTTGTGACCTTCCTCATTGCGCATGATGGGCTTGTCTTCCAATCTGAACTTAGTTTCTGACACTTTCCTGACCTTTCCTTCCTATTTTTCTGTCACATGCAGTCTGAGAATAGTGATGATCTTTGAAATTATGGATAGGAGACAAGGGGCGAGTGTCACTACGGCCCCCCACATCTTTACCTTGCAGTGCATTGCCAAATGTTTTGTTTGCCTGAAAGCAAAGTTTAGGTAATACATTTACTAAAGTGCTGTTTAAATATATAAACATATAATTATAGATATATTTATATATATCAAAGTATAAAACATATCCTAGCTGTTTAAAATGTAAGTACAGGCAGACTGGATGGAAAATATTTCATTGTAGAGCATATATACACTATATATACACATTTGCACTATATTGTATTACATGAGGAACACTGAAATGCAGTTAAGTATTCATCCCTGTTGGTACTGCATTCTTTTGACTCATTTTTCTCACTAGCGCAAAGACAATCAAAACTTCAAAAGTGTCTCCAAAATTTTTTTTAGCGAGCAAAATGAGTTTATTAGTTCTGTTCTGTGCACGTGTCAGTCTTGCTCATTTCTCAGAATGTGTGGAGTCTTTTTTTGTAGGCGCGTCTTGATTTATGCCGTTTATTTTCTTTTTTCCTTATCCTTATGTGTAGTAAGTACAATTAAAGGCAAACGATGAAAATTCTAGACCTTTCAAGGTACTGCAGTGACTCATGTGCTAATATTCTTTTGTGTTTCCTTGTAGCAAAATAATCAAATCCTTGCAAGATCCCTTTTTGTTGCATTATATGTTGGTAGCAATAATAATACAAGCCTTCACAAGGTGCTTGCTGCCAGTAATACTGTACAGCAATAGGCTGTACTAGGCTGATTACTTTTATAGAAATATATAGAAATAATCTGAAATAGAGATAACCTGCTGTATGCCTCTAGTGCCATATATCTGTCATGAGGCCACCTGGAAGCCCTAACTGTAGCCAAGACCCCCAGTATTCATCAGACTTTTCTACATAGCGTCTGTCAAAACCTCTTTTTCTTCCCCCTCCCCCCCACTCCCAGCTGTGAAACTGGTTGCTTATTCTTGGGGGAGGAGGTAGACTGCAAAGAAATCTCTGAGCCATTTAAATATAAACAAAAAATAAAACCCAGGAGTATTTTGGGTGGCTCCAGTGGAACACATAGGTACTGTTGGCCTAAGTGGCCCTGTAAATTTGGGTTGTAAAAAAAGCTAACTCTCTTGTGTGAGCTAGCATGGGAGATGGGTGGAATTTTTAGATTTTGTTGGTGTTGTCTCGTCAGCTACCAGTAAATCTCATGATGGTGCTTTTCCTTCCTCTTGTCAGTGGAGCTGTCAGCTGTGGGCAGGGAAGGAACATGCTCCACGTTTGCCTTATCAAATACCCTTCAAAATGAGGTTTCTTTAGATGGCTTCCTGCTCTGTCAACCTGTGGAAGGAGCTTCTGGCTAGAGAAAGGCAAGGTGTATTGTAAAATGAATGTGGTGTTGCTCTGAAAACTGTTACAGACTTCTCAGAAAAGTACTAGTTTGTGTTGGATCTGGCACAGGTGTCTCTAGACCTTTGAAACCTCTGGCAAAGTGGTGCCTGATGAGTGTGAAGAGGAATTTAAATCAAATCAATGTGTGTTATATGAGCGGATCTGCTATATGCATTTCAAGAATTTTTTCTGCATTCTTTGCCACTAATAAGTTATCCACCTTCACTAGGCTAAAGCATGATGTAATATTTAGTATTGCTCAAATACCACTGCTCCTGCTGTACCTAAGATTACCTCTGCAAAGTCTAACTTCAAGTTCTGGAGTTATAACAACCTTTTTTCTTCCCAAGTTTGATCGAAGAAGTATGAGAGCTCGCTGTGTCTGCATGGAGGAGACAAGCTCACTGAATATCCATAATGTCGTGAGTTACTTCATTGTGGCAGCATTGGTTTCTTTACCTTTCCTTACTCTCCTACTGTTTTTGGTCTTTACTGTAGGATAATTTATAGAGGAGGGAATGTACAGGCTATTCTTCCGGAGCTGCCATTTCTATGTTTGTTTTTCCAGTTCTGTCCAAAAGCAGTCCTTCAGTTCCTATACAGACTTTCCAGAAACTCTTTAGTGATGCCTAAGGAGAAAGGAAAGGCCCGTGGCCACAGTTCCCACCCATGTGCTGCTCTGATGTCTGTTCTGCTTTCATTGGGAACTTAACTGGAAAATAAAAAGCAGAGAGCAGAACCCCTGGGGTTGGGCTCTTCCCCAGAGCTGGATTTACTCTTGCATTGCTCAGAACCATGTCCAAAGAGCTGTCTGTGATCTCTCTTTGAGCCTTGTGAGTCTGAGCTTTGGCTGGCTCAGCTGTCAGATGCTGAATGTCAGACCTAGGAGGCTGCTGCTTTTCCATGGAAACACTCTGTGAGATTGCAGAAATAATCAGGCATGTCTGCTGGTTGCTGTGCCCTATTGTTGAGTGCTTCCAGACAGTGAACTGAATTGTCCTACCTTGACAAACTGAGTTTTCAGCTGAAATCCGCTCTACTTTTGTCACACTTCTTGCTTTTTATATATATATAATTTTTAATTGAATGCATTAGTGTGACAGCTTGTTCTGCTGTTGTGAGGCAAGCCTCTTGATGCTGGCTTTCCATTTCTCTCCGTTTATGCACAACTTGCAAAACCAGCTCCAGCCCTCTTGCTTCTGGATAGGTACCACCAGCATGAGCTGTCTCACGCCTCAGATGTGCAAGGCCTGAGCTGCAGTGTGCTCTTGAGAGAGCCTGAGCAATCGTACATTCTCCTTAACAATTCCTCTGTGCACTACATTTTGCTGTTGACATAAAAATAATTCAGTGTTTACAATGTAAAATTCTGTTAATTAGCTGTGTCTTTATTATCAGCAATTTCCAAGAGGATTTTCTTTACTAGAGGAAGGGGCTCAAATCTAGAGCCTTTCGATCGCTGGATTTTCTTGAAATTAGATTTTACATAATTTACTTTCCATAATACTTGAAAATTATATTTATCACTGTGCCTGGATAACTCTAGATATGCTTTAGTATTGGCTTTAGGAAGAAACAATGTCTTTGCTAGAGGCATTACTAACTCGAAGGCACTGTTGATACAGCTTGGTGGGAGAGGTGCCATAAACTGCTTGGAAACTAAAGCAATTCTGGTTTACAGACTGTGTTTCAGTGTATTGGGCTGGTGCTGTGCCTGATCTGAAAATAACTATCTTTGAAGACATAACAGTAAAAGTCTTGTTTCTTATATTTCTGTAACTTGAAAGTTATTCTGGAGAACTGCCTAAGAAGGAAGGATAACTTCCAGGCTTGTACACCAAAGAGGTCACTAAGACGGCCTAGTACAACTTCTGTCCATGTTTCTTTGTTGTCCTTTAATGATAGTTGCCAAAAATAAACGTCCACAGGAACAGCTGTTGTGACATTGGAAGAAGGATTGCTGCAGTGGATGGAGGCAGTGTCATTGAGCTGGTGAGAAGGAGACAGCTCATCTCCCTGCTGCAAATCTCCCTTCTGTAAACAGTAGCAGTTTGGAAGGGAAAGGTTTATCACCTGAAACATTGATATCTTGTGAATCAAACGCTGCCTGTAAGAACAAACACAAAACAGCTGCCCTTTTTTCCATGCCCAGCACACATCTCCTCTCAGGGCACCCCGTGAAAGAAAAATAAATGCCATAGTCTTGTTTCTTGTGACACTGAGGAGCACGAGCCGGTGTGAAACCGTGCGGCCTGAAATCGCTGGGGAAGGAACGGGAGTGCAGCTCACCAGGCCCGAGGTCTCCTTTAGCTGTGCATCTTCAGAGCTGCTGCTGAGGAATCAT
The DNA here is from genome assembly GCA_013397755.1 of Cnemophilus loriae. Classification (NCBI taxonomy): domain Eukaryota; kingdom Metazoa; phylum Chordata; class Aves; order Passeriformes; family Corvidae; genus Cnemophilus; species Cnemophilus loriae. The sequence goes on along the minus strand of VZTF01007564.1, from coordinate 1,859,649 downwards.
TTGCTGTCTGCAGGGCTGAATTCATGGCTTTCCTTCTGCAAAGTACCGTGGTTTTTAGGAAAACAGCCAGCTGAGGTAATGCAGGAGAGACAGTGGAAGTATGGAAGCATTGGCCCTTCTGTGCTTATCACAAAAAATGCTAAATCTTGGGATTTTGGAAAAGCAAGAGGAAATTTTGCAAATTTCAGCCTCTATGCTTGCTTACAAGAATAGTTTTTTTATACTCTTAAAAACGTAGACATCCTTTTTCCCTTGAGGTGAACTTCTTCAGTACTAGATGGTTTGACGCTAAAAGGAATACGTGACCATTTTTTTCCCCTGTGCTTGGCTCTGGTGAGGCCACACCTCGAATCCTGTGTTCAGTTTTGGGCCTCTCGCTATGAGAGACTGAGGTGCTGTAGTGTGTCCAGAGAAGGGCAGTGGAGCTGCTGAAGGGTCTGGAGCACAAATCCTACGAGGAGCAGCTGAGGGAGCTGGGTGTGTTTAGCTCGGAGAAAAGGAAGCTCAGGGGAGACCTTATCACTCCTTACAACTCCATGGAAGAGGTAATAGCAAGGTGGGAGTCAGGCTCCACTCCCAGGTAACAACTGACTGGACAAGAGGAAGTGGCCTTCGGTTTGCACCAGGGGCGGTTTAGACAGGATTTTAGGAAAAATTTCTTCACCGAAAGGGTTATCAAGCTTTGGAACAGGCTGCTCAGTGAAGTGCTGCAATCACCATCCCTGGAAGTGTTCAAAAAATGTGTGGATGTGACACTTGGGGACATAGTTTAGTGGTGAATACAGTGATGCTGTGTTAACAGCTGAACTCCAGGATCTTGTCCCACCTAAACAATTCTATGAGTCTATATTTATATTGAAGTTGATTTCTCTGTAGAAACAAAGGTGATATTACAATAGAGCGGATCAATGTTCTATTCTTTTACTTTGTCAGACAGTAAATGTTGCAACTGTCAGGAATTACAAGCCTGTTTTAATAGAACTCTAAAAAATGGTATAACAAATGGGCAACAACTTGAAACCATGAGTGTGCGAGGCCTGACATGTCACTTACTTAGATGCTATGGTTGGTTTTAGTTAAAGCTTTCAAATCTTATGCAGACAAAGGTGACTAACTGCCGTCTGTACACCTCATTCTAGCCTCACATAACTTGTTTTGGGTGAATAGATTTTTAAGTGGTGATTACCAAAAAGACCCGCCCCCCTTTATCCAATTTGAAAAACGTACATTTCTAAAGCCTGGTTTCAGACTTCATCAGCCTGAATAAAATGCCAAAATCTTGGTCTATCAGATAGCAGCTGGGACTGGAAAAGCTGAAGCACATTGTGTCATTGTTGTGCAAGACAATCATTTCAATGGAATCAATTCAGGACACAGGATGTCAATATGTTCTTTATTTTCCATTCATATCTTCCAGCTAAAACCGGTTTATTCCTAAACTTCTACCTGTTTCTGAGCCAAACAAGAAGGGGAGATGACTAAATTTTCTTTTCTTTGTCCACCCCTCCTCAAAATCATTTTGAATGTGCTGTTTTCCTCTGTCCCTTTTACGTAGTTTGAATAAAACTTTTGTCATATGTACAGAGAATACGTTTTTAGTGTTGTTCCATATATGTTACCTATTGCTTCTGTTAAAGATTGTAGTGTGTCCCATTGTCCCTTCCTTTGTGTGATGGCTGCTCCATGTAGTTTATTTTTTTCACATTGTATCTGTGTAAAATCAGACTCATGATTAAAGAAATTCCAAGTAAGAAGCTGAAATGGATTCTGACCGTTGTTGCCCTTCATTCTGCTAGCAATCCTCCTATAATGAGTACAGCTAGTTCTTGTTCAAGAACAGATGGTCTAAGGGTTTTTATGGTGTATGGAACAGGTTTTCCAATACCAAGATGGCTTATAATATTTCACTAAACAATTTTTAAATACAAAGTTAGAATTAACATAAATCTAGAAAATTGTCTTGTAGGAGGTGCCTGTTTCATGATGGAAAAAAGACTGAAACTGAACTTGAATCCAAACAATTCTGAAGTCAATTTGCTAAGAATTGTAATTGCTCCACTTTTTCCCCCTAAAATGCATAAAAATCTATTAGTAAATCAAAACTAATTTCTGAGCCATGGTCTTTATTTTTAAGAGGCAAAAAGGAAATGCTATTGATGTATTTCATGATTCTTTAATGCTGAAAAGTTTTTATTATTATTATTAGTATTATTATTAACAATTGTCACGTTAAATAAGATATTGGCTTTCTTTCTTACTTTATTTTACTGTTGTTGCTGATGGATAATTAGGTTTGGTGTCCATATAAGCGGAAGAATTTTTTGATGATGTAAAGATTGCTTATTTAGAGGAAGAAAATGGGTTGAAATTAGCAGCATGAGTCAGAATGATCTGCTAGTCCTGGAGGGCAAGTTGGCAGACCTGGGTTTGGTCCCACACCTGTCACCAGTATCCACAGTGCCCTTGTGAGCTCTGTGAGACCCTTCCGAAATTTGGATTCTCTTCAGCTTTCTGTGGTGGGGACTTTCATGTGGATTACAGATTCTCTTGTGCTGTCAGCAGGGGTCTGAAAGGCTTCCAGTGATAGTGCACCGGCAGTTTAGTAGTGGTGTCTCTTACCAATGTAAACTTCATTGGGCTTGCTGTGAAACAAAACAAACATCCTTGTGCAGTGAGGATGAGGAAAACTGAAAATTTGGGTAGGAGGAGAGAGAAAATCATAGAGCTCCATGCCCGAAACCACTTGCAGAAGACGACGTTTTTGAGATGGTGGGGTCCAGCTCAGGGTTTTTCAGTCTTTTAAAGGAAAAAAAAGCTGTTCGACAGGACCAGCTAGAAGATTAAATGAGAAAGGAAACCATTTTCCCTTCCTCAAAAGAGTGGTTTGCTAGACCAAAGTTAGCACGCAGGAACCTGAGGTCCAAATTTGGCTCAGCTTTAAGCAAAATTACACACAGTTTTTTTGACACGCCATTAGGCATAAGTGCTGAGTGGCTTTGAGAGTGAGGGAGAGAAAGTTTGAGTGAGTCAAGGCTATTGTACATTCAGTGTTTCAAACCTTAAATATTTTGAGACTACACGACTCATCAGTATTTAAAGCCTTAATATGTTCTTTCAAAGCCCTTTTATTTTGCAGAGAAGATCATTATCGGTCGGATGTGAAAAGCCACTTCCCTTTTCCCTGCAGACAGCATCAGTGGGAATTCTCTGAGCTGGTGCACACGCCTTCACTGTAGGTGTGGAGCTGTGCAGGGTCTGGCCCGGTGAGAGCAGAGGTTTCAGGCACACCTTTGATATGGAAAAAAAAGGCTTTTCCAGACATGCCTCTCCTGGCAGTGCAGCAGAGAGACAGGGCAGTTTTGCCTGCTGCTGAATCAGCATTGATCTCGGCAGATGCACAGCAGATAAGCCTGAGAGCAGCCCTGAGACCAAAAGAGAGGGTCTGTGCAGTTCTTGTTGAGCAATAGATTATGGTATTTTGAGGGGAGCAATTTCAAAGTCCAAGACATAAAGATCAGGCAGCAAATGTTTCCATCATGCTGAAATCAAATCCATTCAGGGGAAATAAGCCTGCCTTCAGAAAATAATTTTGTCGGGGAAAAACAGATCCCAGCTAATTTCCCTGAGCGCTCTGTTTTAATAGCAAAGAGAACTCCTGCTTAGCTTCACCTCCATCTCAGCGGGTGTTTTTCCCCCTTTCCCCCTGCACACCGCGGGAACAGGCAGTGTCAAGGTTAAACCTGGTCACCAGCTTTTGTTCAGGTGTCGTGCCTGCCTGCGAAGCCAGGGCACCTGCCAGGCATGCCCAGTCAGCCCTAGAGCCGGCTCTGCCTGCGCTCAGGCTTTGGGAGGCTGGAGCACAAAGAGCGCTTGTTGCCCCGGTCCCCGGGAGTCTCCCAGTGCTACCACTAGCTGGGGAGGACTGGTTACCATGGAGGCTGCCATCTGTTCACTCCCTGCTGGAATGTGATTATCCTCGCTGGGTTGGGAACCAGCAAAAGCAGGGGAGCGTGTGCTGTCGGCAATTATCTGCAATGGAGTGCGTTAATGGAAGGCTGGAATTAGCTAGCTGGAGGAGCACATAAAAGGATTTTACCAAAACTGTTAATGATTCCTAGCCAAGAGGAGCAAGCTTTTTGCAAGGTCGGTGCTAAATTCATTTTGTGTGTAGGTAATTTTTAATTGATGTAGTGGCTTTAAGATTTGAGGATGGCAGCACCATGGAAATAATGCTTATTGTTAGGAGGGTGTGGGGGGATTGTATTTTAAGGATCTTTGTTTGTCTGTTGCAGTTCAAGCAGTTTAATCGGGGGTAGCTGAAGTAGTAAGTCAGAACAATAACTGGCCGAACTGACACAAATGGAGCAATTCATATCTCTTGTCTTTATTAAACGCTGTTTGCTGCCAGATCTGTTTGATTTACGTGTCTTTTCACGCTGGTTGCTTTTTGTCGGAGTGATTTCTTTTTGGATGCGATATGTGTTTGGTTTTCTTACTGGCATAAAGGGTGAGACGAGGGGGAAATGTTTGAACAGAGCTGGTGATACAATGGATGTTTAGGGTGTTTTATGCAGTTTGCCCAGAGGAAGCAGCGTAAGGGAGGCAGAATGCAGGAGCAGGTTTTCCACTCCTTGTTCCCCACCCTCTGTCCCTCATTCTAACTCACCAACTGACCAAACATATTGGACTATTTCTCTTATAGAGCTTAATTGTATAGAGACTTGACATGAGTTTTCAGGATTCTCTGCAAATAGTGTGACTGTTTTGATGGCAGGATTTAATTTAAAGGGGAAAATAAAATTAGTATAGTCTTGTAAGGTTTTTGTGTCCTATAAGATACTTTTTTTGCTGTGTTGTAGGAGCTAGGAATATTAAATTTTTTCATAATATATACATGGTGAACATTTTAGTGCAATTCAAACTGCTGATTTAAACAAGGGACATTAAAATTTTGCACCCCAAAAATGCAAAATATTACTTCAGCAGATGTTTTTAGTCACATATGGGCTTTCCCTTTTCAAATAAAGCTTATGCTGCATCCCTCTTGCCAGAACTGCCATTTTTATTTGGTGCAGGGGAGAACGCTACTAGAGGCTTTTAATTAAAACTGTGTCAGTGCTAATTCAACCGGTCTGTCCTTTGCTTTTATGCACTGAAAATGTCAGTGCATTGGAGTCTGGACGGAAAGTTACTGATAGAGTTAATAAGTCACGATTGCAACATATTTGACTAAGATAAATTTTTAACCTACGAGATGCTTTTCAAGTCTTGGTGTCTAACAAAAGTGTGTGTGGGAGGCTGAGAGGGTTTTTATTTCTTTGAGTACTTTAACTGTTTGTGGTGAATGAGCTTTTCTTGTGCTTGTGGGAGGCTGGTATATGTGCCTGAAGTCCTTTCAGACATCATGTAACACTCTCATGTTGGTGGAACTGGGTAAGCACCCTTAATGGAAGCTGTATCAACTTGTAATTAAAAAAAAACCCCTTTTTAAAAATTCCCTTCCTTCCCCAGAATTTAAATAGTGCATTGCCTTTGAAGTTGGTGATTTATGCAAAACTTGCTCTTAATGGGCTGCAGTGGACTTGTTCACACGTGCAAGTCACAAGTCTGTAATTGCATTGTCAGAAGGAAAGGTGCAGATTGACTTTTGTGCTTGGAAAGAGATTAGAGTTTCACCCTTCAGGTGTTATCCTGGACCTGCCTGGAGTGAAGGGCAACTCTCCCAAGGTTATGCTGCTGTGGGATGTGTTTCTGTTCCCTGCTCTGTTTCAAGGAAGGCAGCTGCTGCCCACAGGATTCGCTGTCACTGCGTGTGAATTATTGTCTCATTGGCAAGTCTTCACAGACAGCAACAATCCTGTGGGCAGGAAGGTAATGGCTTGTGTACCCTTTCCGGAGGTGATTTCTTCTGATTGCTAACTGGGGCTGTGCTGAGGAGCCTGCTTTTCCACTGCCTCTGCTAAACCTGTGTCAAGGATAAATAGGGGACTGCACATTCTGCATTCCCCAGCTCTTATATTCTCTGATGAGCACCATGTAAATGTCCAAACAGTCTTAGGCAAACAATTTTTTTTTATTTCTGTCTTGATTGGTCTATATGTGTCTGTTGCATACTTTTTTAATTATTAAATTTTACTTTAGGTCACTAGGTCAGTGTTGATTTGTGGATACAGGATTTAAAGGCTAGACACTGTTTAATCCATTTGAGCATCTGGCCTTTCATAGTAGACATCCCATTTCCATGTAAGAGAGAAACTCTCTTACATGGAAATGGGAATGTCTGGTGGAAACTAATGATTTTTTTTTTTTTTTAACGCTTTTTTTTTTTTTTTTTTAAATCTTTGGTAGATTATTACAAGTGGCTCTGATGTTTATGCTTAATGCAAACAAATGATTGTCAGTGTAATCTGCTACATGATCTTTTGAAGGAGATTTAGACTAAAATACAGGCTTTGGGGGCTAGCAGAGATGATGGGTCATACTGAGTAGTGATTTGGTTTGGGTTATTTAAAGAGGGTAAGCTAAACTTAGGTACATCATCTCACAATAAAAGGGCATTTTGAATAAACTCTCAACTAAATAGAGCCTAGAAATACGACCTAGTATATAATGGGCTCATAATAATCTTGTTTATAATGTCTGTACTCATTAAGCTTTCAGGAAACTTGTCATTAAATGGTAAAATCCTGAGTCAATATATAGGAAAGTGTCTTGCGCATAAACGATCACAATTGTTTTCTTCAAACAGACAAGTCTTTCTGCTTTTCACTTGACACATGACTGTGGAATGCTGTTTGACATGACTTGGGTTTATTTATACATTGTGTTCAGGCTGCTGCTTGGTGGAGGTTTTAAACATGCTTAGTTTTCAATACACTTTGTTTTTGCCGTTCACTCGTGTATAGCGAACATTAAAACAAAAAAACTGCAAATGCCCAGGCTCCTCACTGTCTATTTACAGCAGCATGGCTGTTTCAAGGTTAAAGCCTGCAGCTCCCTCTGAAGGGCCAGCTGTTTTGGAAAGTCCTGGTGCCTGTTTACAAACTGTTCTCTTTGCAAGTCCTGTGGAATAATGGAGTTCTCCAGACGCTGGATGTGGGAGGATGAACCTGCTGACACAGGCACTGCTGCTGTTGGTCTGTTTGCTGGGCCTTAGTCATGTAAAATTGCTGGTGCCTTTTATGCTTTCTATGAGTGGAGTCAAAATATAGGCATTAACACTTTTTTTCCCCATGATGCTGGAAAGTGCTGTACCAGATTTTAGAAAACATCAAATTGGTTGAATTTTTCTAAAGCAGATCACCATCCTAAACCTGTGCAGTGAGATGATGAGTAACTAAATGGGAGAGACTGGCAATGTGCAGATGAATTATGTCTGTGAATTGTGGTAGGTTTTTTTTAGTGTTTTCCAGAGCGGCTTGCATTTAGTACAGAAGGACTTTTGTCCTTCCTTGAGGTTCCACCTCATTAAGGTGTCTAATTGAAGAACCTGAAGACTCAGAGCTGTTCTGTAAATAGTTTCAGGAAATATTCCTCCCAGGTAATTGTTATTCAAAGTTAGAAGAAGAACAGGATGGGAAGAAATGACTGCATGCCTGCAACAGACTATCTTGAAGTGGAATTATTTCTTTTTTTTTTTTCCCTCAGTTCATCCAGTTGCTCTTACTATATAATTAGCTGTTCATTTTCAGTATAAAAATACTACTTGGACTTATAAGAGTCACGGGAATTGTTTACTTTTTTGATGAATATCTCAGCAAGTGAATTTGGGAATGTGGAGCTCAGGACTGGAAGGAGCCATTTGGTCACCGAGGGGTTTTTGTGTGGGATTTCCTCGCTGCCACCCTCAGCCACAGGGAGCTTACCTGTCATTTAGATGTTCAGCGGGCTTTTCTTCTGGCATACTGAAAATCACAGACTGTTATGGCTATGGGAAGCAAACTTGAAAGAGAACTTTAAACTCTACCAAATGATGAAAAGCCAGCGTTACACTATGCTTCAGAAACTGAACAAGAAAGACTGAACTTATTGCCAGTGTCATGAGATCCCTGTCAATAGAAAACTCGAGCAGACACTTCGAGACATGAATTCTGCTATCAGGATGATGCTTTCTGGGCTCAAACCAGTCTCCAGTGCTTCAGAAGGATGGTAACCCAGAGCAGCTAGATTTTAAATCAGAGGGAAGAATAGCCTTCTAGGCCTGACAAATGGCTAGTAGAAGTGCTTTTTCAAGTAGGAGTGCTTTTCCAGCTGTTGATCTTTGGGGGAACCTTCACGGCAGTTTTTGTGTACTTCTTCTTGACTATCTGTAGAGATTTTCTGGCCTGCACCTTCTTCAGATTGTACTTTTTTGCTGTGGTTTTCCCACTACTACAAATGCACCTTACCTTTGTGGAGAGGGTGTAGGTGCAGCCAACTCTGATATTAAACAGATCTATAACTTGTCTGTTCCACTTCTACTTGTAGTAACACCAAAAAACAAAACAAAATCCATGTTCACCTGCTCAATTAGGTGTTGGTGGGGTTATAGTTCTGAATATCTGTTTTAAATTTGTTAGCGAAGATTGAAACAAAGATTTATGCAAACCTTTTCAGCAGAGGCTCTTGAACTGGAGATTGAGGCTGCAGAAGACCTGAATTACAGACTTTTCTACAACCAAGGGTTTTGTTTTGAAGGCAATAAGTAGTGTCATGGGTGGTGTGGCATATTCCCTGGAGAGGTGTAGCTGCTATTTGAGTAGTAGAGGGAAAATTAGCTCAAGAGATTGTAATAATACTTTGAAGAACAACTTGATTCTGTAATGAGTCATTCCTGCAGGGCAGAACCTGAACTTCTCACCTGGAATTTTTCTTCGTCGTATATCCTCCTCAGTATCAGCATCCTTTGTGTTCTCCTACACTGCTGTCCTAATTTCTACACAAGCTAATATTTATTTTATATTTTTATTCTCCTCCCTTTCTTAAGGAGGTCACTTATGCTCAGAAGATAAGTGAAAGCATGAAGTGTCTTTTTTGTGATTCAAAATAGTTTTATAGCTTCCCATACCATGCTTCTAGCAGTTGCATTGAGATTGAGACACAGAATAAATAATTTGAGCTCATTTTACTTGTTCAGTATGGTTGAGTATTGTTCAGCTCTCTAAAGTATCAAAAGGCTTCATAGGTTCATAGGTTATATAAGATTACCTGTTGCCTTTCTTTAAAGATCCTCTGCCACTTTTCTCTACAGCTGAAATAGTTCTCTGGCAGCTCTATGTGTCAAGGCAGTTTCCAAGACTGATTCTGATGTCTGTTCTCTTCAGCAGCTCTTGTTCACGCCATTGCTTGGAACCTTATGTTGCTGTTATGACTTGGCCACCCACTATAATGTAACTGGCAAGTGTTTCAGTCCCTTGGCTTGTCAAGATTTCTGTGTGTAAGTCAGTTTCAACTGTGGAAGCTGCTACAAACACTCTTGAAGATAGCTGCTTTAAGCCAAAATAAATTCAAAGGCTCAGTGATTAAATTAGAGTTTTGCCTAAGAACTGAAACACAACAGCTAAAATCTAACATGATGAAATTCTCACGGTTAGCAGTGTGAGCACTGTCTGCCCTCAGTGAAGTCAGCGATGCTGCACCCCTCTGTTGTCTGCTAGCATCCTGGTATTTTGGGGAAATGCTCATTTTAAAATCTTAGTCTGGAACACTGTAGATGAAGAGCCTTGCCCACCAGTTTTGCCTACTTGTTCTGCAAGCTATGGCCTGGTTAGGCCATAAGAGACAGAACATTTGTGTGTATGTGTTCATAGAGCTGATTTGATCAATTGTAAAATATAGTATTTATAAAAAATTCAATTAAGTTTTCCAGACTTGTCACTGATTTTACTGGTCTTATTCTTGGTGTTTCCCTGGTTTGTCTGAAAATATTCCAAATATTCCAAAAATTCCCCACTGTTAAAATATTCTGAAAACTGTAGAATGCTTTTTTAGTTGCTGTTTAACACAGGAGCAAAACTTCAGTTGGCAGCTGAGGTGTTTTTTTTTTTTTTTTTTTTTTTGGTGTATGTGTGTCTTCCATGGAGTGTCCTCATCTTGTGTGAGCAGAAATGTGATATTCCCTCAATCTGATTCTAAACATTTTCAGTGCAAAACAATGCCCAGGACACAGTCATGATGAGGGGGAAAAGCCTCTCAATCCGATGTGATCTACTTACTGTTCTTTGATACTCTAGTCTGTTCATCATGTTTTAATGGATTAAGAATTTTTTTGCACTGCTTTAATCCTGTTTATCACAAAATCGGGTGATATTTTAGAATTTCCTTCCATGAGAAAGACAACAATGAAACCTTCTCTGATTTTGGGTTTTTAGAGTTCAGAGATGGCAGTAAAGGAGCTGTGGGGGAAGGCTTATTGATTGCTTTTGTGTTGAAATAAATGATGAAAAGTTATTAGTGTCTGGCAGATGAGGTCTGGTGTGTGGATGGCAATAATTTAAAGGAAATTACAGTTTCATTAGTGCGGATGTGGTCTTGAAGGTTATGTTTAACTATCAGCACAACTTCACTATATAAAAACAGTCACAGTGCTCTCTGATCTTTGACCCTTACTGCTCCAAAAGCTAAAATACACTTCTACATGCTCTCATTTGTCACTGCTGTCCGTATTTTAACCTTCCTTTTTTGAATCAAATTGGTTTGTTGAATTCCTTGTGGTCACTTTTCTCTGGACAATTGCGGTACACAAGGCTGGATGGACTGAAAAAAAATCAGCCCTATGTATTAATGGCAGGGAAAAAAAAACCCTGCAAAGAAGGGCCCAATTTGCTGACTGTCCTGTAAATACTAGATTAAATTGGCCCTAACAGAACGAACTAAGGAGGCTACAGCTGTGCATATATTTGAGGCTAAAGGAAATAGTTGTGAACAGATAGGGACATTTTTTGTCCTGAGACCAATCTGGTGAAAGATGTCCTTGCCCATGCAGGAGGGCTGGGCTGAATGGTCTCCATCCAAACCATTCTATGCTTCTGTGATTTTCAGGAATTGACGTGTTCTGGAGAAAGCTCGTCTGATACTTTCTATAATGTGACAGGGAGGACAGAGAAAGGTGGAAGGGGAAAGGTCTTGTGCTTTCAAGTTTCTCCTCCTCAGAAACCAAGTAGCCAGAGCTAAGGTGGAATAGGTTAAAAATGCCTGTACTGTCACATATTCTGCTTAAGAAATGCGAATGAGATTCAGGGAAAGACTAAACAAATTCATGGTGAATATGGCTTTCAGCATCTGGTAAAATACATTTGCACAAAAGCATCTGGTGACATGGGTGTTCCATAAACTGATGCTGTAAGCCATGGGGCTTGTGTGTTTGCTGCCTTCTGCAGTGGGTTATGCAAAGATTTGCTACTGCTTCTTGTCAGATACAGAATTTTTGACTGGTTTTTCAAACAATTTTTTTTTCCCTGATCGTATTTTGTGTACTTTTATCTACCCCAGAAGTGTATTAATGCATGCCACTCTCCTGTTCCTTGTGAATCCTCCATGCAGGTTTTATTAACTCAAACCAAGAATAATTTGTACTTTATTTTTAGTATCTAGTACTGCCCTAATTTGATTTTTATATGGAAGTGAAATTATGGTCACTGCAATCTGATCTGCTTCATTCGTGAGTCTGTTGTTTGTTTCTTTAATGTGGAAGGTGTAATTTTAAAGTTATTAATTCAGCCTTTCACTGTACTGCTGAATCTAAGGACAGTTCTGTGTGGTGGTTTTCTTGGCTTAGGTCATGGCCTTTTTCTGTGGCATGCACATGTGCTTTGTGTGTTTGTGTGTGACCAAAAGCTACATTAACTGGAAAATGAGTCTGTGCCATTTTGCCAATATGTTAAATGATGTTTGATCTGCAAAGGTGAGTAAAGACGGATGGCACAACACTTTTAGGGTAGACCACAGGCTTTTTTCCTCTTCTCTTCCCCACTCGCCTACTGCTTTCCTTAAAGGAGGGTATGGGTTTCTATATCATATTTCTATGTTATGTGGTAACAGCTACATCATGACCCCAAGCTGCTGAGGGACCAGAGCTGCCCTCCAGGCTCTGCTGGTCTGGCTGTGTGTTCTGGCTGCAGGGAGGCGCAGTGGCAGGGAGGGGCATCACCATCAGAGGTAGTGCTGTCACTGGGGGCAAGGCAGCAGCTGTGTGGGAGGCAGGAGGCCTGAGGAAGGCATGCGAAGGAGAAAGCAATGAAGATGGTATGAGAAAGAGCAGAGTCTCAGGGTGTCTTGTCTTTGCTAACTCTTCTATTTGCTAACTCTGTGTAGTGTAATAGAATGAATAACACCATAAATAGTATTTTCTGCTTCCCTAAATCATAACATTATTTTGTAGGATATATATTTATTGTTTGTGTATATGGAAAGGAGGTTTTAGAAATAGGAACTGTTAAACTATATATTTTTTTTTAACAGAAGAATTGTCAAATCAAACCCAGTTGATGGAGACATAGCTTTTGACCAGTTTTCATGTCGAAAACCAGAAATCCTCTAACAATTGCTGATCTTTCTTTACTAAAGATTAATTGACAAATGAACCTCAGATTCCTGGATTTTAATTTTTTTTTTTTTTTTTAAAGTACAGAAGGTTCTTTAAGCTACAGAAACCCAGCTTTATACGGTTAGTGTAAAACATAGAGTTGCCATAGAAGAAACAGTCTTTTTGCAAACTCTGATAGAATAGATGGCACTCAGTGATCTTGGATATAGTTCTCTGATTTAACTGAATTGCAACCATTTCATTATTTGTTTGGAGAGTTTTGTAGTTGCTTGTAATACTCTTACTCTTGGACTAAATTGCAGACACCAAGATGCTACAATGACAAATGCTGTGCAAACATAGGACAAAAAGTTCTTTTCCTCTAAGAACTTCTATTGTGTGCTCTTTGAGTGCAACCACAGGCTTTCCCTTTGGGACACATAATACAGCTGAGCTGGAAGGAAGGAAAAAAAGGATGGAAAAATACTCCTATTTACTTTCTAATTATGGCATGGTAATTGTTCGTCACATCTACTTTGAGATTGCTTTTCTTGCATCTCCTTGCATGTGAACCAGGAGAGCTGGGGAGGAGAGTGATAGATGTTCCTGATTTTCAGAACTGGGAGGGGAAAATGTCCTTTCAACAAACATGTTTCTGTTTGGGCTGCAGATTCAGTGTCCCTTAGTGTTTCTTACCTTGTTGAGGGTTAATTGCCCGTCTTTTTAAAGATATTGTTGCTTTTCCTTATTGCAGCAGTCCTGAATACCCATTCCTAAACATCCTCCTCTCCCAGGCCACTTCTGTGTGGACTTTCCCTCCTCCCTCCTTTTCCTGGTGATCACTGGTTCCTGTAGGTCACTTCCTTAATACAGAATTTTCCCCCATCCTTTTATTCATTATATGCCTGCAAATCTTGAGTTGTGATATGGCTGTTTCTTCCTTCCTTACATACCTGTGGGGCAAAGCTTGAAGGATGCAGTTTAACAAGACAGCACTATTAAATAAGTTGCGTGCTTTGGGGCTTTTTTAATACATTTTGTTTAAGCCATCCGGGCTTCTGCACAAAATCACTTGTTACTGATTTTAGACTATCCCAAGAGGCATGAAAAGGACAGCATGTGGAAGGTCTGACAGAAGCAAGGGTCACTTTGGGACATGGGTGTGTGGTGTCCTGTAGCCGATCCCATTTCCCTAAGGATAGCTGGGAGCCAAGTTGAACCCCTCTGCAGACTACTGCCCAGCTCGTGAGAGAGGCTTTTAACAGCACCTCAGGAACTGAGGGATTTGGGGGTGAGGTCAAAGCATGCTTTTATTTCTGCCAATGCCCCGAATGCTGTGATTTTGAAGTATTGGGGTGTAATGACGAAGAGAAATGGGAGATCAGTGTGAGGCAACCACAGCTATTTTATGGGAGCCCTGTGAAAGGGGCCTTTCTCTCTTGGACTCACAGAGATGTCTGTAGATCTCTCACATGGAAACAGAAGGCAGGGGGGTTTTTCCCCTATTGAAATTCAGAAGTTCTCCTTCTGAATTCTGTGTCAGGGCGCAGGTGGGTTACTGATCCTTTGGCTGGGACAAAAATCCCTCTCCATCACTGGCTTACACAGACTGTGTATCATGTTCTGATGCATCATCCTCAGCAAAACTTTTCAAACGCTTTGTGCCTGAAGTGAGTCTGCAGTTAGGAGGAGAGAAACAGAAGACAGCCACATTGACTGCTGGACTGTGATTCATTGTCACATGAGCCAAGTTGGTTTTGGGGGCTGTGTGTCACAGTGACATGCTGCTCATGTAGCTCTTTAATACTTAGTTCAGCTTTCCAGGTTTTCTAACAGTACTCATGTGACTTCCTTCTCAACTTCATCACATTAAGAATATTCAAATAAGTTATGTACACAGTTTGAGTCCCCTTGTCTGCAAAATGGGGAAAGTACTGACAGAAAGCTGGTACTGCTTAGTCTGAGAAGTGCTTGGAGGTAGAAAAAAAGTAAGTGCCATATTTTTATTGTGAGATGTTTGTGAAAACTTTGAATTATTGGAGTGAGGAAGTAATATATGAGCCAATAATTTTGATTTGGAGTAACATAGTTTCATAGAATTAGTCTGCTCTGCAAGGGCTAAAAGCAGACTGTGTTTAGACCGCCTAGTTTTTCTGGTTATACAAAATGACAGCAACTTCTTATCTTAGTAGAATGACTTTAATGACATATTAATGAGAATGTTTGTTTTATTTAACTAGTTGTTCTCCATGCCTCTTCATCTGCCTTTTAGAGAAAATTAGTAAAACTAACCTTATTTTTTAATTAACTTTTCTTTAATGTTCATAGTCATGTTTTGGTGACAGGGAAGACACAGGTGACAGGGAAGACCTCTTGATGAGTTTTCAACTAATACTTACATTGCACAATTTGCACGTTTCTGCTTTTAGAGTAAGCAAAGTTGGGCGTAGAACACTTGTGAAACCAGGGTAATAGGTTAATGAGATATTCCCCTTCTAGCAGTTTAATCTCTTCCAAATCCCCTTATCTGCTAGCTAATCAAATAGATATGGAACAATTAATACATTACTTTTTTTAAAAAAAGGAGGAGTTAAATATGTATTTCGAAGATGGGCAGTGGTGACTTCTTTATACCTGTTTTAATGTTGCTACTTCTGCAAGTGAAATAGGATCTCCGGTTTCCTTCATGTGTGTAAAATTCCTTCTTTCTGAGTGGTAGCAGAGCTGCAGTGACTCTCCTGTCTGGCCCCTGCTTTTCCTTGTGTGACCCGTTCTCTTCTCTTTGCTTGCACTGGTCAGTATGTAGCTGCTTATCTAAAATAATTGCTTCTTAAATTATTTTGTAGCTATTTGTCTTATAGTTTTCTAACCTACTATATTGTTTGTGTCAATATCGAAAGCTAAATTGCTGATCCAATCTGAATTTAAAATCTGGCACGTACTTGTACAACAGGCATTATCAGTGGTTTTCCTGGGTTGGGAAGAGTAGACCTAGCTGAAGAAAGGCTGGCAAAGCCCTCACTCACTGGCAGATGGACAAAGCAGACTCCTGGGGAAATTGGTTTGTTCCAAACTGAGCAGAAAATTTGTCTTCTCAACAAAGGCTTTCCTGGAGCAATAAGGTGTTCTGTTATAAAGGGACTTCATGTGCAATCCCAAGCAACAGGGGCAAGCTTTGAACCCCTGGGGGTGAATTTTCAAAATACAAATATAACTTATTCATTGGAGTTCTCTTGGTCTGATTATGAAACTCAGCTAATGCTATTTTTTATTTTAATGATGCATTGATGACCTGGGTGAATAAAATTTGTATGTGTCTTTAAAGAGCCTGGGATTATTGCTAGGAGTATCAGGGATGAGGAAATGCAACTTCCTAGCTCAGCAGTTTAAAAATAAGTGCTCAAAACAGAAAGAAAATTTGTAAATCTCAGCCAAGGGGCTAAAAATGCGTTCCATTTAGGTTTCAAATCCATATGTGTGGAGCTTGCTCACGACGAAAAACGCACCAAAGGGTTGAAAAAACAGGAGGAAAGTTGTTTTTTTGCTGGTTTTGACAATATCCCCCTGCCGTTCAACATCTGTAACACAAAGGAAGAAATTAGCTGCCCGTTCCAGAGGGCTGTCCCCTCAGTGACAGATACTCATGGATTGTTTTGCAAGTGTGTGCCTCGTAACCCTTGGTGCTCACCCCTCCAAGCAGCTCTGCAGTGTTGTGAGTGTTGGGACTGCAAGTGGCTGGAGATGGAAGAAGCTGCAGGGAGCTGTAGTTTGGACCAGTGCAGTGGTTTAAAATGACCTCAGCTGTCTGCTGTATTCTGATTCATATTATCCGAATTGACAGGGCTGGATTTAAATCTCAGGTTTTTTCTCCTCCTGAGATGAACTTGTGCCAGCTGGGCATCACATGGTGTGGGAGCTCTGAACAATAAAAGAAAGTTACTTGCAGTAACTTCCCTTTCCAGTTAATCCTTTTGCTTTTTGAGACTGTGTATTTCCACAGTTCATAATTCACTCTAATATCTTTATATTGTGCCCTGGAGCATGATATGTAGTTTACGTCATTTAAAAATTGATTTTAAATTATTCTGATCAATTTTAATCTATGCCAAATAAACTAATGTTTTCATAACAATTCTTTAATGTAGACTGTTTTGGTCAGTGCTCTGGTATCCTGTGTGTCACATGTACTTCATTCTAGGCATAAATTTAAAGAGAGATTAGGAAATGCAGAAGACGATTTGAAATGAGCACCATGCAATATAAAGGGAGAACAAAGCACGAACAGAAAAATGTACTAACTTGTCCTTTAACCTTGATGCAGCTTTAATTTCAAACAGCAACGCAATTAATAGTGACAAAAACTTTCATAGTGGCTGAGGTGTTAGGCAAAACAACTTACAGTGGTCCCTCCTTCTCCTCCTCCTCCTTCTTTCTCCAGCAGTTTGTAGTTACATAAGCTGATTTCTTTGTTTTTCCTCTTTCCTCGTGAACAGACTTCACTCTCTTCTCTAAGCAGACTGGTTTGCGCTGCTCACGGTTCCCCTCTCAGCACAGGCTTGCCCTCCGAGAGGAGGAGCATCGTGTGACTGAGAGACCCAGCATGTAAACTGTCAGCACGTACCGAGCATCTGGGGAGAAGTCCTTTCTGGCAACTTGTAGGGCTTGTAAATGGGATAAATGTGAGCCTCTCGTGGGGTTATTACAATTGCAAAAGCAGTTCCTCGCGCAGTGGTACTGGAGTACATTTGCAAACAATGTCTTCTGAACCAGGTAAGGCTAACCGGGATGCTTCTGATAAACTTTAATCCCTTCAAGACTCGGGGTGTGTTTGTGTCCAGAGACACCAAGGGTTAAACTTTCTAGTTTGAGGCAAATAAACCGGTGAACATCAGCTGCCTTGTGATGCAATACAGCTGGAATGCTCTGGTGGCTTTTTCCTCCTATTCTCAGTAAATGGGCTTAAAGTCTCCTGAACTGATTGCCTGACACATCTGCCACACCAATAACGCTGCTGCTTTTGGCTTGTTTTGCTGCTGTTTTCACCAGCTTGGGACTTTCTTAAAAGCAAATCAGTTTTGTAATATTTATAAGTGGTTTCAGTTCCTTACTAGTTTGCCAGAATCACTGAGCTCTGTTCATAGCTGTAAGGTTTCTATAGGACATATCTATGAGAAAACACTGTCTCTAAAGTTTATATCCTGCATGAGATTTATATCCTTGTTTTAGGAAGTAGGTGTACACTTGTGACTTATACCCAGCTTTTAATGTATAATGTTGTGATAACCCATTTAACTGATGCTTATGCTACACTTAATGTACAGAATTGACTTCCAGAATTAAAAAAATATTTTCTTTTATTGCACCATCCAGTGAAAGGTTTGGATTTTTTCCATTGTATGCTTGTAAATGAGTTTTAAAGAATACTATTGAAAATACTGCTTTACTTCTGAGTGAGTGCATTTTTCAGTTCTGAGAAAAATTCAGCTTGGGGTAAATTGAATCAAAAGGCATACCCAACCCTAACGCTTAATATAAGACAGCAAATATTCTGATTTAGGTTTTCCACAGAGAGGTGGGTGAAGCTGATCTGTAGAAAGTTTGGATTTAGCATGCCAGTCTCCCTCTCTGGAAAGCCCTCTGAGACTAAGGAGAGGGAAGGGAGTCACCTGTGGAGTGAGTTTGAGATTTGCTAGAGAAGCTTGGAGTAGAGGTATGCAAATGGTTCTACCCAGTTCTCCTGATTTCAGTACTTGTAGGCATCTGCTTTTCTGGGGGGGAGTACAAAGAATACTTGTTTTAAAAAAATTCTATTGGCTCCTTATCTGTTTTATGATTAAGTTTGAAACTGCCCTTTTCCCTCTAGCTTTTAATAATCAACCAGAGGAATGGGAACCCTCCCACTCCTTAAATACCATTTTGTTGTATCCTGAGAAGAATTTACATGCGGATGTAAATTTCTCTGATCTGTCTCTTAAGAGCTGTTTTCTAGGATATGTGATGCGTATCCTTTTCTTGTAAATGTGGCGTTAACCCTCACGGGTTTTTCAGGAAGGATAATGTGGTGTTATAACTACTATTTCCTCTTACCCCTTGGCTTACTTTCAGTTTGCAAAGGCCAAGGCCTACAGAATGTAGCAGCAGCAGTCTGAACGACAAATAGAGTGGTGAAGCTGTGATATTTGGTTGTTTGGGGTTTTTTTGAGATTAACTATGTGATGTACAAATACGCTTGTACATGCTTTAAGGTGACGTAGATTATACTATCAGGTGTAGGAGAGCTATGGATATAGACAGTGCACAGAGAAAGTGTGACTGCAAGTAATTCCAGTCTGTGTGGGTTTTAAATCAAGTGGACAGATATCCCTGGACCCCCCTAAACAGTGTCAGAGAAGCAGTGAGTCTCTCATTGAAGCATTGGCTGCCTCCATTCTGAAACACAAAGAAATCCTTCCAGTGCCGACGGCTGGGACTGGGTGAGAGGGCAAAAGGAGGGACAATATCTATAGGAAGTCTAAATTCACATAGCAGTTCATTCATTCCTATCACTACGGGCAGCTGAGCATGTCCAGGTACCCGAGCAAAACAGTTTCTCCAAGTACTAAAGGCCCACAACAAATATGTAGAATGTACCTTTCCTGGAGCGTTGATGTTTTTGAAGACTCGAACTTTATAGATTTATACCCTTTTAGTAGTAGTATTCACTATAAGGGGAAAAACTGACGTCAAGCAATGTCTTTTCAAAGGGTCATTGATACCGTGACTCAGAAGTCAACGGCGACTCCAGTGTTTTCATTGGTGCCACCATTATGCTTTTCTTTGTGACTGCAGCACCAGGTCTTATGTTAGTCTTTTATGTGGTAGGTGCTATAGAAACAGAAGATGTCTGTTGGTTTACATCAATGCTTGTAAACCCAGTGTATTTGTTGAGTCTTTACTAAAAATTCAAAATATTTATGTAATTCTCCTCTTGCCTATCTCTCCACTTCTGCCCTGGGTTTATAATTATTATAAAAGAAAAGGATTAAATTTCTTCAGTGTTAAGAGTTTGGAACTTTAGTGCCTGTGTATTTCTTACAGCTTGACAGGCAATGCTTGACCTTGAGAAGGATGGGTAGTTAGGAAACATAATCTTTCCTTTACATTGCCATAAAATATTTAACACATTGTGATTGCTCTTGCTTGCTTGTGAAAAAATCCCTGCAGTCATGACCTGTCACTATAAAAAAGGAAACAAAAAGAAGGGAAGGCAACAGCTGGTTTATGTCATGTGAGGTGGAAAAGGATTGGAGTATGGCCAAACCTTGTATTAAAAAAGAAATTAAATGCTTAACCTTAAACAAATGTTTTTTTTAAGAGTAATTTCATAGAGTTTATTTGTTCTCTGTTTTGGAAAACTTCTTTCCCCACCATGCAAGCCATCTACTTTTTTTAGTGAATATTTCGATGCTCTTTCTTCTGATGCCAAGAGCTGAGGCTCTAAGGAAAACACTAAATATTACATAGGAGTCAGCAACATTCTGTTGGGCTGCAGTTTTGCGAGCAGCTCGAGTGATCCAGTGGGCAGTTGCTGCCAGGAGGCTGCCAGGTCCCTCCCTGGGACTCTTGGGCTCATCCGCGAGCCAGCTCAACTCGCTCTGGTGGTAAAACCCGTGTCCACTTGCCCAGGAGCTGTGCAAGGTTACACTGGCCTGAAGAGAAACCCTAGAGCTGGTAAGAAGTGAGCAGTGGGAATTACAGGGATGTGGAGGAAAGGATGGAACTTCTCATCTTGGTGGGGGCTGTCTCACTCTGGGGTAGCTGAAGTTTGGGTGGGAACAGCCTTTTTTTTGGTCTGTCCGGTGGCCTTCAAACAATTGTGTTTTGAAGTATTTGCAAAGTGAAAAGTTGCACGTCCTTAAGTGTGTTGGACAAAACTTCAGCCATTTCAAAA
This sequence comes from Cnemophilus loriae, assembly GCA_013397755.1. Classification (NCBI taxonomy): domain Eukaryota; kingdom Metazoa; phylum Chordata; class Aves; order Passeriformes; family Corvidae; genus Cnemophilus; species Cnemophilus loriae. The sequence continues at coordinate 1,839,217 of VZTF01007564.1, read as the reverse complement.
TGATTTATCTTCTTGAAGTCTAGTTGGGTTTTAATGTATTTTTATATTGTGTGACCTTTTTTTTCATAGCATTTCTTATCCATTTCCACACTCAAAGATAAATATTCATATGAGTAGTAAACTTTTTGGGACAGTATGATAAATTTTCAAGTTTGCATAGAAAAAAAAGAAATATTTGAATTCTCCAGCTTCATAAGTTTTAAGAGATGACATTCAAAATTCATCATACAGTTCCTCTTTTTCTTATATTTTTTTAAACAGTAGATTTCAAATGGAGGTCTAGAAGAGAGAGGAGAGAGAACTAAACAATAGAATACTTCTGAATTTGAATCTCTCAGCCTGTTTAGAGCATGAAGTGTAAAGCTATTTCAATCTGTATAATGTTGAAGAAGCAACTGCATTGCTGTGCAGGTCTGTTAACCTGGAGTGAATTCTGTGGACAGCACAAAGAGTGGTCATCTCTGGCAATTAAGGGCTAAGGGATTATTCTCCATTTGGATTCCAGGCAACTTGTATTTGGCTTCCTTACACAAGGATGATTATGAACCAGTGGGTTAGTGTGAAATGGTGATTGGTTTCTTGTTCCTTACGGAAAAGAGGCGACGTACAAGCTGGCATAATTGTGGTAGGCTTTAAAGGGGCTGGACAAGGAAGGTCCTTCCTGAATGATTTCACAGGAAGGATCTAAATGCACTTAAACGAGGCTTTTTGTGGCTATTCTTCGCTTTTTTTTCCCTCAACCAGGTCAAAAGCAGGAAGCACTTGAATTCTTGTGAAGTGTCCAGCTTCGGGTTCTTTATATTTCTGGTTTGGTGCAGTGAGCATTCCCAGGGAGCTGCTTGTTCTGCAGTGTTTCGTAGCTGACGGTTGTTAATTACTTGGCAGGGAGGCTGAAGTGCCTGGGGAGCCCGAGAGCGCCGGGCTTGTGGGAGGAAGGCAGGGGCCATGGAGCAGCCGTGGTGCCGCACAGCTGCGCCACTGGAGCCGCCCCGAAGGGGTGAGAGGCTTTTTCTCCATCCCCATCTTCCTCTTTATCATAAAGTTCATGAGTTTACATTTACTTGTAACCTTTCATGTAACAGGAAGCAGTGCCTGGTAGCTTGTTGTAATGCTATTGTGCAGTTAATACCCTGCTGCCTGTTCTGTAATTAGGGCATATTTCAAGCCATCCATTTTTAGATAATGTTTGTTTTTACTATGTTTTTCCCTTTCTGTCCCTACTGTTTATTCCAACCCCACTGAGATATGATTCAATAAAATCAATATTATCGAGAGGCTACTTGCTTCTGGAAAGGGAATCTTGTCTTCCTTTCCTTATCAATAAATTTGCATCTTTGCCTAAGCTCCAGTGCATCTAAGGGGAATGAATGCATGGAACTGGCTGCTTTATTTTTTTGATGGGGTTGCATTTCTGATGGCTTAACTTTCCCAGACCACATCCTGAGGCTAGACGGGTGCCAACGCTGGTGCACAGAAAGTGGTGGGAGCAGGCAGCCAGGAGGAGGGAGGGGAAGTGGGTGGAACAACTTGTGTCCGTGATAGCTGGCTGCTGGATGAGCTCCGGGTTGTCAGATGCTGGCAGGACACATGGACTGCCTCAGCAGCTGGATCAGGGAAACAGTTTCCATCTATCAGTGATAATTGTATTGACTATATAGGTTGGATATTAGGAAAAAGTTTTTTATGGAAAGAGTGATAAAGTACTGGAATTGTCTGCCTGGGGAGGGGGTGGAGTGACCATCACTGGATGTGTTTAAGAAAATACTGGATGTGGCACTTGGTGCCATGGTTTAGTTGTGGTGTTAGAGCATGAGTTGGACTCAGTGATCTTAAGGTCTCTTCCAACCTAGTGATTCTGTGAAATTCTGTGACTTGTATTGAGCAATTGACTTCTGTCTGGATCTTTGGCTGTTCTGCATTTTGGATATACTATATTATGCATTTATTTCTTTAAATTACTTGAATGTGCATATATTTTACACCCTCTGCTCAGATCTTCTGAAATAATAAATCAGTTACAGTTTCAACCTTCTGTAATTAGATACCTTATTTTTTCCCCCTTTGGGTCTGTGGGGGCTTTTTGCTATGGGTTGTTTAGCATCCTGTTTCTAAAAATGCTTTCTTTTAGTCCTTTTATCTACAGAAATAGCTGATTTCATGTCTCAAAGCATACGGATAGTTTCCAAAATAGCTCTGAGTTGACATGAAATAACTGCATAGATAACTGGGCAAAAAACAAGATTGAAGTGTCAGTGACTTATTAGAGAAGTTCAGAAGCAATGAATACTGAACAAAATGGTGAAATCTGTAGTTGGAGCAAATTTCTCTAAGCACACTGCTTTTTTATAATGGCTTATAAATTATAGAAGGGGAGGCCTTTCTGTCATTATCTGAGTAATCCCTGCACTTGCCTAGTAAGTAAAAACTAATGAATCCTCTTGAATTATTCCAGTGATTTGTGTGAGATAGTCAGCTGCATTTTTTCCTTCAGCTGACCCCAGTATTGCAGGTGCTTTTCTTAATATGAAGTTAAATTGGCTGCCCAACATGGTGTCATATTGTTTATCTGATATATGATTAAAGGAAGAAGAAAATAAATAATCTTAAAACTTGACAAATAAAGTGAAAGAAACACTGGGCTCAGTGCAACAACCCTTGCCTAGTCAAGTGATTCTTCTGTGATCAGTAAATCTGTTTTTACAAATGGGGTGTCTTGTTTAGTAAATAGGAGCTTGGGGCACTTAGTAAATGATGATTGCCATCTGTGCAGAATATACTGGTGACAATTAAAATCTTAATGAAAAATAAGGTCTCTTCCAACCTTAATAATTTATTATTATAAAATAACAGATAAATAAAACGTTGCTTACCTCACACAGCTCTGCGCAGAAAACTAAATGGAAAAAATAATTTTGGGAAAACGTGGTGGAGGCATTTCCTGTCAATCTTTTCTTGTGGTAGGGTTCATAATCAAAATTACTATTAATGCAGTAGGAACTCAGGAAAGCCACACAAAACTTGCTCAACCCCTTCCTTCATCAAACAAGTAGGAAGCTGTAAAGAGACCATGGGATAGGGAGGGGTGGAAGTGGCCCCTGGATACAGAACTCACCAGTGCTCCCATTACCACAATGGGGGAAGAGGTTGACAGATGTAGTCAAGACACTGCTGCAACTCTGTGAAATGCAGTCATGCGAGAAGCAGTTCTCGAGCTGAAAGTTGCCATCTTGAGTTATGGCACTGGCAAAAGGCAGTGCTGACAAGGAGGGAGGAATTACCTCAAGTTACCTGGTGCAGAAATGAGACAGTAACAGCAGGGTAGCTGACTTGGGCTACGAGGTCAAGTTGCCCTGCCTAATCCTGGATGGAGCTGATGCTTCTTATTGTACCCATTTTCTTTCTTGGTGTTTCTTGTTTTGTGGTTCTGGATCCTGTGGTTCTTAGCTACATGAAGCTCATGGTACATGGCTCTAGGATCAGGAACTATATTCACTTGTAAGTCTTGTAGTCTTAATAAAAGCAAAGGAAAAATATTGTCCAAATCTGCTGAGAGATTCTGACATTATTTTATGAAACACAAGCCATGAGAAGTCTCTACAAGTAAAAGAATACTATTGCATATTTTCTCTCTAGATTTTGTGCTCGATAATACATGTTCAAAGACTAAAGTGGAAACAAAGCTTTGAGGGAACGTATTGTAATACAGGAACAAAGTATGTGGAAGAGTACTTTATTCCTGTAAACAGAACTCCTCGAACTCTGAGCTCTCCCTTCAGTCATGTCTTTCTGGAGATGTGGTTTGAAAATTTCTTGTCTGTGTATTTAAGAAACTTCCATTATTCATTAAATAGCTGATGAACTATTCTACCATCAGCAAAGCCATTGTTGCAGTGTGTACAAGTGTAGGTGAGTAATAAAATCCTTAGTGAAGAAATGCTGTAGTTTGGCAGAGGACCTTAGTCATAAGCTACTACTTTCAAACTTCAGTCATTTGAAGTTCTGTACAGTGCTTTTTGTGCTATAGGAACAGCATCAGCAGTGCATGTTATATTATGTTGCTAATCCAAAACTGAAACAAGTATTGAAAGATAATCCCATTAATTGTTGACTCATTTTAATACGAGTCACAGCAGATGCGCAGGTTTGCCTGCAAGGAAACGACTATCAGAGCCAAAAGAACAAAGATCACAGCCAGACAGGACAACAGAATGAAGCACACTGAGTCTGCCTGCTGTAGCCAGCATTGGCAGGACATTTGTAGTGAATGTGGAATTCACCATCCAGTTCCTTGCTTTGCATGATTCACTGTATGCTGAGACTGGGATCAGGAGATTACTGATAAATCTTATTTAGTTAATATTTTGGTGCTTCCTGTTAAAGCTTGGACTTTATGATCTTGAATTTGTTACCTTAAATATGTATCCTACTTAAACGTGGTGGCATCCATAGCAATGCCATCTTTTTAGTAGAAATTACTGAAAGATCTATTTCAGTCTAGAAATGAAAGTTTCCATCAGAAAGATGCATGATTTCTTCCAACCAAAGCAACTGTAATGCTTGGCAAAACATGGGAAAAGCAGCATGGAATGCTCAAGTCTCATGAATACCTACAGACCAAACCAATGCAGTAATGTCTCATCTTAGACCAAGCAGATATGGGAACGTTTGGTATTAGGTTCTGTCACTGATGCTCTGCATAACCCTTCTCAGTTTATTAAAAATGAAACTATTTCAAAAGTAATTTCTTCTTTTAGAATAATTTGGGTGTTGTGCACAGTTAAACTTGCTGAAGTTTCTTTCAGTTTTCCTTCTGTATTGCTGCTCTGTCTATTTGTTGCCAGTGGTTCACACACTGTTGTGCATACCACAATCTGGAAAACTTTGCTCTCTGTTACTAAGTAAGGTACCATATCTACCAGGAATTTAAATATTTTCTGATTCTTGGCAAGAATTATGTAGCAAGTGTTTGGCCTGAAAGTTTGAAATTCAGTAATGTTTCCTGTTTAACTTCACCATTGCATGTTGTGAGTGCATTCATAGGGGTTCTTTGAACTAAAAGAGCAGCATTTATACACTTTATGCAATCTACAATTTATACCTACCATATCCATTTGAAGATTTATTTAGTCCATGCAGAAAATGCTATGAAAGGTGGGTAATATTAGTTTGGTAGTTCTATTAATGTTCGTGTGCAGTAAGAAGTAATAGTTTTATGCAGTTTAACATCTTTTTTACTCCCAGAAAATGGTCTACCTTCTTCTGATGAACTTAGAATATTTTTGCCTGTGTCTGGGGAATAGCTCTGCAAGAAAAAACCCTTAAATTTTTGCATTTTGTCAGCATACGTATTTGAACTAATTCTTTAATAGAACCTGATCTGTCCCCTAAACTTTGCCAAGATTCCATTTTTCAAAGATAATTCTAAACCGTCTGTTATTTGCTATTTATTTTTTTGGCCAGCACTTTCTTGCAGAAAGAAAACTAATTTATTTGGTGAGACAGCCCTCCTGACTTCAGCAAAAGCTATTTTTTTTCTCTTTTTGCAGTGTTTGGTTATCAGCTATTTACAGCATTTCAGCAGTGGCTCACCACAGTAAAGGCTGCCCTGATGTTTAACCTTTAGAGCTCATCTACACAGAACAGAATATCAGTAGGGAGGCTTTGCACTATTCTGCAGCTGAAAACATTCACAAATCTATCACCACTGCAGTGGGAGAGGTGAGGATGTATCAAAGAACAACTGTGTAATTAACTTGGAAGGATAGTTTTTAATAGTAATTGGAGGAAGGAAGACTATTTGCTTTTTTTTCATGAGAGAAACATTGACTTCCAGACTTCCTACTCTCCTCCCTCACACTCGTAATTCTCAAATAATTTGAGCTTAGTCCAGTTATTATTGACATTGGGTATGCTTCAGCCACATAAGCCTCTCAGGAGCACGTCAGTTCCCCTCACAAAAAGAATAAATCTGTGAAGGGGAGGTACCAAGTTACTCGAGACTTAGGTTTGAGGGCATGTTTGGACGCAACTGTGTGCAAAATCTATGACCTCATGTAATGGACGTCTGGCTCAGGCCTCAACATGTGGTGTTGTAACTGAGAAGCCACTTTCTGCCTTCTTGTTTGGGATCAGGAAGCTGCTGCTCACTCTTGTTCTGTCCTTGCCGCAGCTCCTGTAGTGTTTGGTGAGTAAGTGGATGGGTTGAAGTAGTCTCTGGTAGTGTCAGTGCTACTTAGCACTCCTCTGATCTGGTCAGGAGAATGTCTGGTTTGGTTACTGTGCCCGAGCCAATGCCTTTGCAGGGTTTACTTGCTGAACCCCCACTTCTGTCCAGGGCTGGGTAGGAAGCGTGAAGCTTTGCATTGCTGCTACATGAAAAGTCCAGCAGTAGAACACCAAGACCACAGCCATTGTGATAGGTGCTCTTGGGACTTAACACTTGGCATGCATAACTATATAATTTAAGAGAAGTAATTTTAATCCTTTAATTTTGTCTCTTGTCACAAGAGACTAATATGTTTCCCGTAATTTTGTTTACATCCAGAAACACTGCATTTCTTTCATTAGAATGTATGAACAAGAGTGGGATCACAGTGGCAGTAAAAATTAGTGCTGCAGCAGTAGAGAAGCACTATGTGCTTGTAAGTGGGAATGAAAATAAATACAACAGAAGACTTAATGGTGTTGAGATTGGCTTATGGAACTGCTGATGCAGGACCTATCCAATACTAAGACATTAGTGTAATCTTTGTGAATATAAATAAGCCATTTTTTAAATCTTACTGGCATTTCAAGCTGGCTGATTGTTTGTCTAAATGTTCATGGATCCAAGTTATTTCTAATTAAAATCCCCTGAAAAAATAGATAATGCGTCACCTAGCTTCAAACATACTTGAAGATGCAAGTGTGTTTGCAAGCATTCTAGCTTCTCATTTCCTTGCAGATGATAAGCAAAGTAATTAAGTGCTTATCAAATTTGCACTATTTATTTCTCTTTTCTATTAGTCATTATTACTTCTTTCTCCCTTACTTTTCTTAAATCTTTCCCCACCTTTCTCTCCTCTTCAGTGTATTTAATCATTGCTGATTATGAGAGGGGAGTACTAATCATGTACCAGTCAACACAGTAACTGGCTGGTAGTATTTTGTTGTGCATGGCATTTCTAACTTCAGGTAGAATTTCTCAGTTTTTATAATGCATAGGAGTAGCAGAAGTGTGCAAGTGTTTCTTTAATCAGGTCAGAAATAATCATGATGGGGTTCTACTTCAGCCAGTAAAAGCTGCAGGTTTTTGCAGTGTGTTTGCCTTTTTGCATATCTAATGGGATTTTGCGTTGCATTTACGGGGCAACAACTGTATTTTGAAAAGGCAGACTTCTTAACCTAGAGAATTGAGCAGCTTCTTAAACCTAGAGAATTGAGCACCCCTGCTGAAATGCATGCTGCTGATTGTGGAACAAGTATTTGGGCTGAATGTTGCATGTTTTGGGCTTTTGTTGTAACGAAATGCATTATTATATTACAGTACACTTGCATACAATACACTAGATACAGGACTTTTTACACAAATTTGTGTTTCTGCCACAATTTTCTTGTCTGCATCACCTGGAAGGTGGTATTGTTCATTGGCTAGAAACTAGGGCTCAGATTTCCATGGATGTTAAAGGATGCTTTTTGCCCAGAGAATTTGACCACTCACTTTTGTACAGAAGTTTGCTGTGGCTAGATTTCTGTTACCTTTTACCATTCCAGCTTTACATGGCTTGAGGATGTGACACAATTAACAGAATCACTAGTCTGAAATATAGGTTAAATGTCTGCAGCATGTACATCTCAAGCAAATAGGGCTTCGAGAGAGGATGGAGAATTTTTTTAATGGCTTGTACAATAACGAATTTGAAGTCGCTCTGTTTCCCCACACCGCCATGTGCTGAGTTGTTGGTGTGAAGCCAGAGCACATCTTGAATCAGAACACCTCTTGGAGCTTTTGTTTCCTGTAAGCAACTGCAAAAATCTCATTGTAGAGAAGCACTCTTTCCTGTTGCTTGTGTTACCATTCTGTATTACAGTGGACGAGCTTTAAAAAATGGCTTTTGCCCACTGAATACAACTAATATTTGCCAGTCTAGTGGAGATCATGTGATGCTGACAACAAAATTGATTCTTAAGGCCATGTAATGTTTTTGCATTAAGGATTTGTTTTCAGCTGTTGCTGGTTTTGCTGGACTTTGTATTAAGGCTGTGTGCGTGCATGTGTAAACCAAGTAGAATGAAAGTCTGAACAGATGCTTGAGGAACTGGAGTTATGTTGAAATGACCTCATCAGGCAGGTCTAAGGAAGGGCTGCTGCTGCTGAGAGAAGCTGTCCTGTCCCCTTCCAGCTGTATTCCCAGCTGTTCACTTGTATAAGCAGCAGTGCTGGGGCGGCCGTGAGGTCAAACCGATCTAAAATGTACTCCAGCTTCCACCTGCCACATTTGTGCTGCACATCTCACGGTGCAGTGCAACAGAGGCTGGTGCTGGCCCAGGGGAAGGAGTAGCCAGAAGCAGAAGCTGAAGCAGAAGGTGACAAGAAGGGGAGACCGTGGCTGACCACAGAGCAGCTCTATTCTCAGCAGCAGCTCTGTATTTGGCTCGGCTTTATGTGATCATGAGTGATAACCTTCAACAGGCGTGAGTGCCTTGATAAAACTGTGTGTGCAAAATAAGTTCCTCTTCTGAGCACAGCAGAACCTCATTTTCTTAGGAAATCCTTTTAATAAATAAGGTACCATTTTGGTGGATATTTTCAGCCTTGGCCTGAACACTTGACACAGCAATGCCCCTTACCGAGCTGCACTCTGGGAGCTGTGGATTTTGCAGCATGTTGGCTGACAAATCTGCAAGCTAATTAGTTTTCAGAAAGGTGTAAGGCTTCACACTTTGACCCTCATTGCAAACTTATAAGTGATCTGAATATAGATTTACAAATTGTGTGCAATTGCCTACCCAATTTATGCAACCTACTGATCCCGCAGGAGTTGCTCTTCCTAAATTTGTTTCTGAATTTAGGATTGCCCAATTAGAGCATAAACTGCTACATTTGTAGCAGTATTTGTATGGGATTCTGGAAAGGGAAATAGGAAAGGGAAAGGGAAATTCAGCCTGTTGGCTCTTTGGTGGAGACAAGGAAAACTTGCTGGTACAACTCCCTGTACCATCAGCTTGATCTTTCGAAGAGCTTTAAGTACTCTCACCTTCACTGGAGAGACAGATATGGCACTTAAAGTACCTTGTTAGGCTTTGAGGAATGATGTGGGACAGAGCTCCCACCGCTGTAGTGCAACACAACTTTTTGTGGATGGGAGTGATACCAAAGGACACAGAGTGAAGGACTCTCTGCCTGAGATCGCAGGTGTCTGAGAAGCTTCTACTGTAGGTTGTGGGCCTCGTTAGATTATCCTCATCACTCTGGAACAGCCACCTTTATGTTCTTGGGAGATCCCTTGCTAATCGGATGAACTGGAAGAGGGAAAGATGCTGTGCTGCTGCTGCTATGGGTGTTGTGCATGCGTTGTCACCCGAGTACTGGGGCTTTGGTGGCATGGTTTGTTGATCTCACCACGGACCTCTGCAGGAATCCGTGCTGGTAGAGGCAGCCTCTGGGCTACCTCAGTGTTTAATACGAAAAATAGGCTTCTAGGAAAGAAAGAATAAATACTTGAAAGAATTGCTGGAATCCAGAAAATTCTGAAGAATCATTAAGCAGTGTAGAGCAATAGTTGTAGCATCCCTTTCCATTGCTGTAAGAGCAGGCTTGGCTGTGGCTAGGAGTGGCTTGATATGGTGGATTTTGCAGTGGGAGAGGGTGGTGGATCAGATCAGAGGGTCCGAACTCTGCAGGCCAGTTGTTGTTCAGAAGATATAAGAAGATCACCTTATGAAACGGTTGAGTGGGTTTTGGATTTGCTTTTTATAGAAACATGCAAAGAAAAACCCAGCAAAGGCAAGCAAATGGAAAGGGTGGCAAATAGTAACAGTAAATAGATGTGCAGAAACTGTACCCCAATTTTTTTTTTTAATGAAAATAAGTATGACAACACTGCAATAAATGATAAATGGGCTTTCCTCCTTTTCCTTGCTCCTTCCACAAAAATATTTTGGATTTTTTTGATTCAGAGATAAATGCATATTGACCTAAGTGACATCTGAATGTCCTTCATATTATTCTTTCAAGTTTTTGATTGTATTTAGAGAACTGATTGCTTTCATGCCCCAAAACAAGAGTGCATGGTTTTGGCTTCAGTAATCACATTCTAATAAGTGCTTTTATTACAGTTTCCGTTGTTTAAATATGTTTTACTTTATATTTTCTTCCAGATTTCTTGTCAATAACAGCATATTGATCCTATTAATGAGAAAAAATTCCATTCTGCTAAGAAAGAGTCAGCTGGCTTTGTGCTGTGATTTTTTTTTTTTTTTAAATATTTCTAATAGGGCTCTTTCCTACCAAAAAAGACACAATTAATTTAGCTGACTTTTGGATCCTACTATCAGTAACTAAATAAATGTTCTGAACATATAGCATTTTGTACACACATTGAATACAGAAATAGAATAGCTAAACAAAAATGTTGGTTTTTCTACAGTCCTTTTGAACAAGCAACAATTCAAATAGGAAAAAGGTTTGGTGGAGATTGTCATGTTCCTGTAGAAGAGATTAGGCTAGTCATGGTGGAAGTATATTTTTAAAATCCAGCTCTTCAAGGTTTAAACAACATAACAAATTTCAGTGAAAGGCAAAGAGCGTTTTTAGGATGAGACACTCTTAAATATTGTAATATGTTCTGTAGAGAATTGTTAGCACTCTAATAAATGTGCTTGTAGTCATTCTGCCTTATATTTAATCCTGTTTCTTACTCTTATATGTATTTATTTTTCAGGCAGCAGCATCTGTCCAAAGCCCTTAATACTGTCTAGAGTTTGTACAGTGAGTGCCACAGCCAGGCTTGTGGAGCAGAATGTACGCAATGAAGCGGCTCAGGGAATAAATGGAAGTGTGCCACTCAAACAGTCCCCACGTTCAGCTTCAAGTCCAAAGCCACAAGGTAACTACTCTCAAATATTTTTGTTAGGGAAGTTGTTCTTCATCTCAGACTTCTGAGAGAAATAGAGCACCTTGAGAGAAATGTATTTGAAAGAGAGAAAACCATGGGGCATAAGCTTGTTACTGAAATACAAATGTTTTGTAAATCCCTTATGATTCTGTAATTTCTGACATATTTTTCAAAAGTATTGCTATATTTGAGCTGGGAGGTTTGGACGCTATTTTTGAACTGGAGTGTTGGACAGTCTGGCTTCAAGGCAGGGGTGGTGCAAAGATATTCAGGGTCTTTGGAATTCTAGCAGAGATTGAGAGGAGCCCTCCTGCAGGAGTATGTGGAAAGATGGGAAATTCAGGTTTGTGCACTAAAAGCTGACCAGTAATGCACATAGACTAGAGTTAGACTTCCCTTCTTTCTCTGTCCATAAATAATATCTTCACTTTTAAAAGCTAAATAGATCAGGTGTGTGTATAGATATATATATATATAAATACACACATTTTGTATATACACACTTTACGTGTATATATGTATAAATACTTATGTATAAATACCTATGTATAATTTATACATATATTAAATCAATATATGTATTGATTCAAACCATCTTTTTGTGCCATCTTCTCAGTAATATTGTTGATTCTGCTGTAGTTGATCACAGCAGAGTTGCTACATTCCAGAAATCTTGAATTCAAATCGAATCTGGACTAATATATTATAGAAGTGACATGGAATAGGAAATTTGATCATTTTAAAAGTTAAAAAAAAAAAAGTGAGTTTAGAAGACATACATCACAATGCTGCTCAGTGCATTGGATTTTGAGACACAGTGCTGATAAGATAGAAATGAGAATTACTTACAGAAAACTAGATGTGGAGAGCTGACGCTGGCTGAATGCCAGGTACCCACCAAAGCTGCTCTATCACTCCCTTCTGCAAATGGACAAGGGAGAGAAAATAGAACAAAAGGTTCCTCAGTTGAGATAAAGACAGAGGGAGATCGCAAACTGATTACTGTCACAGGAAAAATGTTGAATTTATTATTAACCAAAATCAGAATAGGATAATGATAAGTAAAACAAGTCTTACAAGCATCCTCCCCCCACCCCAACCTCATTCCCAGGCTCTGAGTCCTTTCCCCAACGGCAGAGGGAGATGGGAATGGGGGTTATGGTCAGTTCAGCACAGGTTGTTTCTGCCACTGCGCAGGCAGAGGAGTCCTTCTGCTGCTCCAGCTTAGGGTGCCTCCCATGGGAGACAGTTCTCCATGAGTTGCTCCAACGTGTGTCCTTCTATGTGCTACAGTTCTTCATCAACTGCTCCAGCATGAGTGGAGGGTGCAGTCCCTCAGGCACAGCCTGCTTCAGCATGGGTCCCCCACAGGGTCACTAGTCCTGCCAGCAAACCTGCTCCAGAGTGGGCTTCTCTCTCTCTGGGTCTGCAGGTCCCTGCCTGGAGCCTGCTCCAGTGTGGGCTTCCCATGGGGTCATGGCCTCCTCCCAGGCATCCACCTGCTCTGGCCTGGGTCTCCTCTATGGGCTACAGGTGGATATCTGCAACCCCATGGATCTCCACGTGCTGCAAGGGCACAGCTGCCTCACTGTGGGCTGCACCATGGACTGTGGGGGAATCCCAGCTCCAGCACCTGGAGCACCTCCTTCCCCTCCTTCTGCACTGACCTCAGTGTCTGCAGACTGTTCCTCTCACATATTCTCACTCCTCTCTTCTCCGAGCACAATCATGTCTGTGCAATAACTTTTTCCCTCTCAAATATGTTATCACAGAGGTGTTGCTCCCTTCTCTGACCAGCTCAGCCTTGGCCAGTGGTGGGTCCATCCTGGAGCTGGCTGGTATTGGCTCTGTTGGACATGGAGGAAGCTTCTGGCAGCTTCTCACAGAAGCCACTCCTGCAGTCCCTCCAGCTACCAAAACCTGGTCACACAAACACAATACACTGAAGCACATCTAAATCAAGTATAGAAACTAGAATCTCACAGAGTCATCATGTAGTGGAGTCAACAATCTCTGTATCACGTAATGGGAAAATGCACCGTGAAGAATTTTGCATCAGTCCTGAGTTCGTCTTAGAGTTAAGGGCAGGAAGAAATTTTTTGAGGTGTTGAGAAAGTTTTGTTTACTTCAGGAGAATGAGAGCAAAATAAAGCTGTAATTTTTTTTGTGTAGTTTGTTTTTATAGAAATTTTGCCAGCATTGTTAACTAAACTAAGATGTTTTTGTCAGTCATGTGTAAACATTACTTATCTGAATAGCCTTTCTGCACCATTTCCTAGGTCTCTGGAACGAATTCTCTACAGCAAAACTGAAAAGAGAACATGTGTTCTTCCTAAGAAAAATATTTCAGAAATCGCTAATGGATAAATAGAAATGCGCCATCAATAAAAGGATTTTAAGCCTTTCAAAAACAAAGCCAACACACTTCTTATAAAATTTTAGCTATTAGATAAATTAGGACTTGTATATCATTGGACCCCATTCATTCAAGTTACACAGCTGTTGTTGCTCTTTCCTAGCCATGTGTCCTTTTGTTTGTCAATACTGTGCCACAGCCAGGAATAGTGTTGTAGTCTAAGAAATGCAGCTGTGTAGATGAAATTCAGTAATACTGTTGTAAATAGTATTTTGTGTCTCCTTTGTTCATGGGTTGCTCTCCATTTATTAATATTAAATATGTGCATCAGACGGAAGTTTTATAGTATATCTTTTGTTTGGCTTTTTATTGAATTGAAGCAAAACAAACCAGAATTAATGAGATAGGCATTTGGAAGTCTAAATGTTCTAAGCAAACCAGATTGCCCTAATTTATTGGTTTAAAAGTGGCCACTATTTTTTTAAAGAGCTTTCATGTGGAGGTACAGAAATGTTTTTGGTTTATAGCAGCAGGAAACATTTTTCCATAAGGTTGTTCTAGGCATGCAAATACTGAGTGTCCTTTCATAGTGAAGGGAAACAAGATGACAGACCTGAATTGTAATGCCAATGTGTATGGTTGTAGAAGAACTAACTGCAAAATGACCTTCATCTAACCTACCAAAATAATTAAAATGAGAGATATAAACGTGACTTTGAGGTTGCGTTGCAAGTGTGGTACAAGTATTTGGAAACAATTCACTCAGGGTAGCTAGATCAAATGAATAAATTTCTGCACACAATCCAGTATACAATTATTTCTTTTCATTTTCATTTTTTCCCCCTGGCATTTCAAGGAGAAAAAAACCTGTCTGATACACTGTCAGTAAAAGCACAATTTTTGTTCTCCAGTAATTCCTTCCATCAATTTTTGTTCCCCAATAATTCCTTCCATCAACAATTTAGCAATTCATGTGTCCGATTTCTGTCTGGAGCAGAGTTTGATTCATGAAAATCTTTGTAAATTTGGAACAAAGCCTGAAACTGGCTTAAAGCCGATGAGGGAGTTGAGCAAAGGAATCGGGGCTGTGGAGCAAAGCAGTCACAGTCTGTACGTCTGTACCAGCTGTGAGACGTGGTGCTTTGCCTTTGCACCAATGCAGTGCATTCCCTGATAAAGTGGACTAATCCAGACTGGAGGCAGCCAGTGGAAATAGCAAAATGTGCTACCAAGTTCCAATACGAATATGATCCATGAGAGAGGAAGCAAATTGTTAAATAATTTGAAATTTGCCCTTACCTACAAATATTTGGGCAGTGATTTGAACCTTGCAACAGCAGAATTCATGTAGGGTGACATGTAAAAATTGACCTTTTTTTCTGGTTTCTTCTATTCCTTGCTCTTTGATCCTCTTGCATGAGTTTTCTTTATGATGCCAAATTGCTAAATACTGGGCACTTAAACTGCTGTCTGTACCAGGCAGTTTTATTGTAGGATGCAAAATATGTGGAAATGCCAACACTTCTTCAAAGCAGTGAAGTATCTTGTTAGTTCAAGACTGTACATCAGTTGCTCATTTAAATTTTTCTAATGAGAGCCTAGGAGTACTTATGAATCTCCTGCTGAGGCTGAAGAGGCATTTTTGTTTGGGTTGGAGATGAATTTCCACTCCAAAAGATGGCCTGGTTTGTGCTAGTGTCAAATGATAAGGATGCGACAGATTCAACATTTAGACTTCAGCAGTCAATTTTAGCTGCCTATCTGCTGTGTAGTATGAATCCTGTCTTCCTTTCTCAGTTATTATATAGTCTGTGGTTAAAAGTTTTCAGTGGCCTGGGCTTAAAAAAGCTGCGAGGCCTCTTAAAGGTCTGAGATGTAGACTGTACTTCCCAGGCAAATGAAACTTGTATAGTTAAAGGTGAATGGAACTAAAACTGACAGCTGTTCCTAGGGAGGCTTCTCCAGTCTTGGTGGTCCTTTAAGAAACCTGCTACAATGTCTCTTTTATCAGCAAAACTGGCGAATCCCCAAATTATCTCTGTGACAAAGACAAATGAGAGAACAAAACACATCTGATCATTACTGGTCTTCTCTCTTGATAGACTATTGAAAGATTCTTCTTGTGGTGTGAACTAAAAATGTGGAAACGCACATCTCAAAGAGAAGATGACTTTTTCTCTCTTTCTGCTGAGTTTAGGTTACTGGTTGTTTCATATTGTTCTTAAGATTATAAATTTTTGGCATCTATTCAGCTGTGCTCATTTGATATTCCTGAAGGTGATGGAGCATGCAGGGAGGTGATGATGGATGACTCAGCTAGGAGAGCTGCAGTTGCTTACCACAGGAAATTTTAACTTCATTTTCATTGAGTCAAGGCATAGCAGCATTTTTAACCATTGAACACATTATACTTTCTAAGACAAGAGATAAATGACCTTTGCTGATATGCTTTGGAGTCTGCAAAGGTGGTTGTATCTTTTGAGCCATTTATATAGCTTTACCTGACATTTCCTAATGTACATATGCAAAGTTGAATGCACAACTCGACACTGCAGCATAAATCTTGATTTTGGCTAGTGGTGTACAGTATCAGCTACCTGAGTATATGGAAGGGTTTTCGTTGGGCAGAATAAGCAGTTCATATCTCCTAATGAGCTCAAAATTCTGCAGTACAGAGACAAGAGTATTTATAGACTCAAACAGAGCTCTGTATTATGCAGGTTACTACAATAGGCCAGTCTTTTCTCTTTTTTCCTTAAGATCCTTGCTCTGTGCACACTGAAAAATAATCTGATTAAAACAAAACACTACAGAAGTACATTGAGGAGAGAATTAATGGAATTTGCTTTCCATAATCCCTGTTAACAAGGCTGACCTTACAGGAGGGTTTGAGGGTTGTGGTTTTGTTTTTTTTTTTTTTTTACACTACTGATTCTTTTCTTCTTTTCTTTCCATTGATCTTGTGACTATTCTTTCTCCACTGCACTGTTTCTGAACCATACAGTAGCTACAGCAGCAGCTCGTAGGGGAAGTGCTGTCTGCTAGATGCTGATAGGGAGTAAGGAATAAAATATTTTGCGTAAGTGAATTGGCTGTTTGGTTTGTGGTTCTCCTCTGAAGACATTACAGGGATTTTCAGTATACAGGGATTGTCCAGTTTGACCAGAAGTTCGTCATTGCTTCCCATACGTAAATGCTCTTAGCTGTAGTTTTTCAGTACCAGCTGCAAAAGTGTGTGACACTTCCACAGAATGTCCTAGAACTTGACTTTTGTCCCAGTGGATCCAGTATAAAAACAGTTACCAACTAATTCCTTCTGCTTTATCAGCAGACGTTAATTCCCTCCAGTTTAGTAGTTTTAATATATCCTTGTGAGGATATTAACATTTCATGAGATGTACAGAAGAATTGAAGAGATGTACGAGTCCATTACATAAGAGAATTCACAGGACTGGGGGTTATACAGAGTCCATTGCAAGAGCAAGAAATGTTTCTACAAACTGCTGTGGTGCTGGTCAGTAAATCCACTCCGTGTCCCCTTTGCTGTCCATCTCCTCCCCGAGGGGATGGCAGTGCTTACAATCAATTATGTGTCCTGCTTTTCCCCAGCCTGCTTGTGTCTCCTTTTTTCAGCTGTCCCATGGCCTTTGTCAGCACAGCGAGCTATTCAGTGCTTGGACAATTATTCGATGCTCGCTGGCCTCATTCTGCCAGGCCTTGCCCAAGCTCCCTGAGAAGAGGGAATATAGGGAAAGCCGTTCCACTGCACTGCAGCTGTGGCCAAGCAGCTGCACGGGGCTTCACAGGATGGACTGCAGTTACTGCAGACTCTGAAGCAGTTGCACAATTTAATAATCTGCTTGTTTCAGAGTTGCAAAGTAACTATTTTGAAAGAGCAGCGTTCTGAGTCATCTTTCTGTACTGCATCCTTCCCCAAACTTGCTTTTTTTGCATGTGTTAATAAATGTAAAGCTTCCGAGGACCAAGGGTACACATATGCACAGTAAAAGCATCTGATCTACGGTAATTGTCTTCCTTCTCCCTCTGATTATTTCATTTATCAGCCTTTGTAGTTGATATGACTGAAGTCTAAAGATTTTTGTGGGAAATTCATTTCTGCACAGAGTCTCTCGTGGTACTTTTCAGACTGCAGTGATCACTGCAATCTCACTGAAGTGCAATTAGGTTGTTGGAAACACAGACAAATATTACCTCCTGTATTACCTATAAATTTAATGTAGGGAATAAATGAAAAATTGCCTTCAATTGAGTGTTTCTTCAAGTTTATCACCATCTATGATTAGTATATCTGCAAGAATTTTGTCGACACCCCTTTCAAGTGTCGGTTGATGGAATTTAAGATCATTCCTGTGGTGCATGGGTTTTCCAGGGCAAGTTAGGAAGATACTCTAGAGTCAGCAATGTGAGGAACACGGCTTTTCCACCTCTATCTATTGTGTGTCCTGTACTAGAGCTTTTTTTTCCTGCCACAAGAGTGGCATGTGATTCCTAAAGCCAATTCAAGTCTTCCTTCCGTTCATGGTTGCTCACTGGCCAGTCTTTATAGTTGCTGGAGGGCCAGTGCCTGTGCCCCACTGGAATATGGTGCCTGTGGAGCAGTGGCTGAGCCCCTGGGCCACTGGTTCCACTGGCAGGGCATTGCCTACTCCTGCCAATTTATGCCTGCCTTTCAATAATTTTTTTTTCTAATTTCATATCAAATGCTTTCACTGCTCCCACAATTTGTTTTGCGGATGTGTGTGGGAATGAACAGAGTTGTATGCTTGGGAATTAAGATCCTTTTCCATTAAATCTCTCCTTTCGATGGAGCTGGACATTCATTGTTCCAGTGTGGAATGCATTTGGGCCCAGTCTGTGACCTGCTTTTGCTGCCCACAAATGGGGCATGATTGCTTAAAGTTAATCTAAAGATTTTAGTGCTGTGACTTTAGTTGCTTTATGTGTCACCTTGTCTTTTGTGTTCTAGTCACTGCTGTATTAAACAGTGGCAGATCATTAACAATCTAATAAGAAGGACTTATGGCAAGGATGGAGAAAAAGCAAGAATAATAAAAAATATTTTCAGGAGTATAATTAGACAAAGTTTCAGTGAGTAAGGGAAGTTTAAAGCTGAAGGCAAATACCTTTTCTACTGAAGATTATTATTGAGGTCGCAAGGGATAAGGTAAAGAATGAGAGCACCAGAGTTTTGGGGCAGCAATTTAAATCTCTCTCTTGAGCTCCATAATGTGGCTCTTTCCTTTGTGCTTGATTCTTTTATATTACAAAGCCTGCAATCATAAACCTCACATACGTATTTCCTACAGTACACTACAGAAACAAATGAACAGACAAGAAAACTCTCTAATTTTCTAGCTTGTTAAAGTAGCATATGGTTCAGCTTTTAGTCAAGAAATGTCACAAGATCCCTAAAATCAAACAGTGCATGAAGAACTGTATGAAGTCCTTGTATTTGTAAAGCAGCTTTAAGGTTAATTAAAGCCAAGAGTATCTCTTTTTCATTGTTGCAATAAGTTCTTTATGCAAAAATCTCGTTTGTGAGAGTAACCTGGTCTAGCAGAAGGAGTCCCTGCCCATGGCAGGGGGCTTGGAACTAGATGATCATTAAGGTCCCTTCCAACATAAACCATTCTATGATTCTGTATTCTGGCAGCTCGAAGAAATATGAGTGACTGATTTTTTTTGCTGTTGTTGTTTGCAGTGCCTCCAAAGCCAATTCATCTGCAGAAGGCAACATACCAAACTCCTAGGCATAAAGCTTTAACAAATCGGAAACCAAGAATGGAGGAAGAGACACCTGCTGCTGTTTCTAGTGTCACAAAGGAAAAGTCCAGTAAAGTGTCAGATCTCATCAACCGTTTTGAGGGAGGCAGGTACGTAATAGAATTTGAATTGGTTTGTAATTTGTTGTGTGGGGATTGTTGGAACTTAAAGCTGTGAGGAAGAACGTTGGTACTGTGGTAGGGCTCATTCCTATCCCTGCCAGAAGACTTGATGGCAAAACTGCACATGTTTTGAAATTGTGGGAGCCAATTGTACATTTGGCTTTACAAGGCGTGCTTTTTCATAAGGCGTTAGGCCTAATTTTCCTTTAAAAAAATAAAAGAAATTTGTAGTATTTTAAAACCATCCTGAGAAAATGTCATCAGTTTGAAATAAGTTTAATATGGAAGCTAATATTAAATACTTTTGTTCTTGAAGAAGAAAAAAATAATTTTATGAGCAAATAGAAAAACCTGAAATACTGGTTTTGATTTTGTACTGTCTTAACTACTTAAATCATTTATGTGAAGAGGGTGGACTCTATAAGTTATTTGTAGTGGTATGGCATACATTCCCTAAATGGCTTGCTTTGTAGTACTTGGTGGAAAAGCTCAGTGTTCTTGAGTTTTGATCCTGTGGTTTATAGGAAACATTTGGAACTTTGGGGAAAATGAACCACAGTGAACACTGCTTTCACAAAATGGTTTCTTGGGTGACTTTAATTAGATGCATGTGATACATCTCTAAGTAGATGCATTCTAAGCTCTGAAACAGAAGTTTCAAATATATCTGCTTTATTTAAAGAGAGTGACTTTCCAGAAAGCCCATGACAGAGGAACAGCTCAAGAAACAGTCCAGTGACAGTTGAGCATTGCAAGTTTTAGATGTGGTTTTCTCGTGTTTCCTTGGGATATTGGTGTTCTGAAGGGATGCCCCCCTGTGGGAATGAATGCATGATGTACAACAGAGCATGACTCTCTGTGGAGCCAGAGTATTAAGGCTTTCATTGAAAGAATTTCCCCTCAAGATGGGTGAAATTTAATCCTCTATATGGAAGCAGCTGAGCGTTGTAAGAGTATATTTGTCCATTGGAATAGAAATAATTTCAGAGCTTCATCTGCAAGAAACTTCTGTCATTAGGCAGAGACTTAATTGCACTTGGTCATGACAGGTGCTGAGAGATGGGAAAAAGAGATTGCTGGAACACTGGAGGTCCTGTGAATTCTTTTAGCACAAGTCTCTAATCCTGTTGTCACTTTGTTTCCCAGTCCTCCTCCCAATCATCACCCAGCTTTTAAACAGTGTGGTATCCTTAGAAAAAAAAAATTATCCTTTCTGAAAGAAAACTCTTCAGGTTCATTGTGCCCTTCACCTCTGAGCCCTACATTTCTTCGTCCTAGAACTGCCTGCTGCATTGTGCAGGAGCTTCTTCCATACTATGCAATAAAAGGAAACTATAAAGAAAGAAAGAAAACTTTCTTGTTCATAGACCTTTAAAAGTAGGGACATTTTGTGGACTATGGGAAGCTGACTTGCTTTGGGGCAACATCATTCATTAGGTACACCCAGTAATATCTGTCCAATGACTAAATTCTACTCAAGTCTATGATCTCTGCTTATGAGAAACTTCCCTGATTAGCATGCTGAATTCTGGATTATCATGGTTTGGCAGTGGAGGTAATTCCTATTTTTTGAACAAACTCAACTCACAAAATGTGTCTTCTGTGAAGCTGAACTTCACTTTTAATTAGTGATCTTGAAATGGCTAGGTAGCATGTTCATGAACTGCAAACTGTGATTGTCGACTATAATAACTTATTTTCATTAGTCTGTACAGCCCACAAGCATGTAAGCATGGCAAAAAGTTAATTAAACCTCTTTATTCTGTGCAGGCAATTGAAAAATGTATATTAATTTTATCCTGGAGTTAGGCTTATTTAATTAAAAAAGGCATAATCTTTACATGACTGAAGAAAAAGTGTTTTAATTTTTTTTTGTTATGATAGAAGATAAAGCTAGTGTAAGTTATTTTTTATTTGTGTGCACAAAAGTGCAGAATATGTTTGCAACATTTGTGTAACATATCCTATAAATAAAGAGTAAAAATACAGTTTGTAAGCAGTTTTCATCCTTCCAGAAGATGGAGGTCCATACTAGGAACTGTTAGAGGACAGTCAGGAACAAGAGATAATGTGTTTAAAGCAGAGAAAAATTTTGGAGGAAAAAGATCTTCAGAAAAAATGCAGCATGACAAAAGGACATTGCTAAATAAGGAAACTGGACAAGAAATGGGATAAAAATGTGAAGGTCCTCTGTAATATTCTGAACTAAGGAAAGGCATTCTAAATGTTCTTGGACCGGTTTGATTAATTTTTTATAATTAAAGAGCTGTTAGGCAATAGGATACTTGTTAGTTTAAGCAGTGGACTAGGACTTGGGAAAACATGAGTCTTGCTCCATTTCTGCCAATTATCTTCTGGGACACTTTGGGCAAGTTGCTTCATCTGTCGGTTTGTTGGTTTCCTGCTCTGTTACATGGACCTAAGAATAGAAAAATTTAGGCTGTAAAAGATCGTTGAATCCAACTGTTAACCCAGCACTGCCAAATCCACCACTAAACCACATCCTCAAGTGCCACATCTTCACATCTTTTAAGTATCTCCAGGGATGGTGGCTCAAAGTCTTCCCTGAGCACCCTGTTCCAGTGCCAGATGACCCTTTCCATGGAGAAATTTTTCCTATTATCCAATTTAAATCTCCCATACACATGAAATTCAAGACACTTAGGGATGCAATGGCTCAATATGGACAGAGCTCTGGGTTCCTAGTAAGAGAAGCATGTTTGTAGGGGTTTTAATGCATTCCAGGTCTCAACGTCCTGAACTTCCTAATATTAACACAGGAAGAAAAAGACTTTTTGGGAGGAATTGGTTATATGGTGCAACTCTCCTATTTCCCATACCAGGATTTTCTATGAGTCCATGTTTAACTCTTCTCTCATCAATGTTTTGTTTCCTTGGTGTTTTTAGCTCACTGAATCCTAGTGATTTGAAGAAAGATTCCTCTGTTCTCCACATTACTAAATCTCAAGGAAGATATGGGTCCACACCATCACCTCAGCCAAAACTCCCCTGCCAGCACTCACTACAGAAACAGGGAAACAGTAACACTGACAAAACTCAGGTTGCACAGCTGCCCACGGCCAACGGCGTCGTAGCACAAGACCAGCCGGAAGATGAGGACCGGAGATTGCCAGACCGTGGCTCCGCCGTGTCCACCCCAGTGCCAGATGATACCATGGAGAGCAGCTTGATAAACGGGGAAGGAGAAAGCTCTCGCAGAGAGTCGTTGCAAAGTGTGACTGCCTGTGAGGAACAGATGCTCAACAGCTGCCACAGGACTCCAAGCAGTGACACGCTGCTCCCATCCGAAAATGAAACTCTAGAAATTAATGCTAATGTGAAAGAAGAACCATCTGAGGAAAGCAGTAAACAAGATCAACCTGTAGAAACAAAGGTAAAGAGAGAAATGGTTTCATTCCTGATATATCACTACTTTTTGTATTTTCTCTACGTTTTTATTTACAAAAATAGGCTTCCAGGAGTAGGTCAGAAAATGAAAATATTTTAGTTATTTTCCCTCTGAAAAGAGATGAGAAAAAAATTCTGCTTGCCTCTTCCCACACTCTCCCCTCCTTTGCTCTTCTCATCCCCTTGGCTCTTTCCCCATTAGTTATCTGAGGTTTAAAAAAAAGTGGAACTCAAATATGTGTGCCTGTTTAGCACCATGCCTCAGCTGTGCCAGACTACAAGGGACACATGTTAGTGGTGTATATGAAATAAAATGCCATGTGTAGTAAACTGTAATGACAGAGCTTCAGAGCTTCAGGCAGAAGTGTTGTGTGAATCCCTAACTTGGATGTAGTTGTCAAGTCAAAGCTGGAAAGGCAGTGGCAGTCTGCTAGTGATCAGACAGATGCAATGTTCAGAGTACACTAAATATATGCCTTTTTAGCAAGGAGAGCTTATATCACGATGAATTTGAGCTCCCTTGTAAGGAAGGTTTTAAATACTTATGTGAAGTAAGTGGGTGGAAGAAAATCTGTCTTGGGAAATTAATTGCTGAAAAACGGTGCATATTTTTCACTTGCAAAAGTTTACTTACGCAGTTGGGCTCCTTGTAGCAAAGCATTAAACGGGACTAACAGTTCTGGTGCAGCTATCCCCTGTTCGGCAGGGGGAGCTTGGCAGACCCTCCCAGCCTTCCTCTTCACCATAGAGCCAAACAGCTGATGCTGAAAAATCTCCTCACTGCTGGTCAGGAGTGCACTTGCACCAGTTCACTGCAGACCCTGAGTTTGCTTAGCTGGGGGTCACATGCATACACACGTGGAGATAAATTCTGTGAGTGGGAAAGGTGGCTCTCAAATTCTCATGTATTATAGGATGAAATATCCTAGGTAATGATAAGAAAGTGATGGGTTGTATGGGTTTTCTTGTTTGTTTTAGGGGTTGGTTTTTTTGCCAGTAATGAATGAATGTTGCGATTCCCACCTAAGCATAAGCCTGGGTACAGTCCAAGGCACTTTTGGCCTGCCACACCTGTCATTATGTTTCTGTCTCCGGTTGGGTAATGCCTGTTTCCCCTCTCTGTGCCTATAAAGTGCTGAATTCTCAGTGAGCAACGATGTTAAGCTTGAATCCAAGTCACGCAGTAAGGTGCTGGCAGCATTTTCAGGAAAAAGCTGAAAAGGGAAGCAGTTCTGTTTTAAAGTTCAGGCAGGAACTGGGCAAACTCTAATGGCAGCAATCTCATTAAAATCTGTCTTTGAGCTGCTGGAACCAGCACGTGTGATATGTCTTATATCGAGAATGAGTCAGCTTGTGAGGGATAATGTGACCGTAACTAGATGTATATTGTTCACTGGTGCTTGAAGGGTACAAGACCAAGACAAACCCATGCAGGATGACTTTTAAGCTTGCAGTGGTGCAGAACTGAATCTGTAAAACTGATCTGGGTCACAGCAGCCCTTTCTGAGGTACCTTGTGCAACAAGGACTTCTCCTTTAGTCTAGTGAGGTTAAGAAGTGTGTCTGCCACCCTTTACAGAACCAAACACTGATTTAGTTTGGATTAATGCAACCTGGAGATGGAAATCAGCCCTGTGGTGGTCTAAGTAGCTGCTGCCATGCTGCCTGGATTAGGGGAAGGATGATGAGCAACAGGAGAGTTCTTATGGAGCTTTAAGCTGTTTTCGTGTTCAAGCAGGCACTAGTAAGAAGTAAGAGCATGAGACAATCTGCGATTTTGTTAAATGCCTACTTAGTCATTATAGAATATTAAAACTGGGATGCAGTCCAGTTGAAGTTGCACTACATAGGATAATAGCATTCTCCTGCCCTTCTGATTAAAAATATAGGTACAATTGAATAAAAGCAAAAGGAACAGATGCACATGAGTCACAGTCAAACTTTGTATTATGCATCTGATATATGTATTTTGATGCTGATGTAAAGTGTCTTGTATCTCGCATGCCATGTTTCTTAGTTAAGGAAAGAGCAGAAAGTCGTGGTCTCTCTCTTTGTAAATGAGTACATGTACAGTAGAAGTAATCCTACATCCACTGCTGGAAGGGGTGAATTAAATTGGGGATTGGTGCAAAAGCAGTGCAGAAATTACTTTTTGGACTTGGAAAAGAAAGCTTGTTTTGAAATAGTGTTGCTTTTACAATTATTTCCCCCCTTTATCACCGTAGATTTGACTAAAGACAGATTATTGCAGGTTCTGGAAAAATTGAACAAAACTTATTAAATTTGGTAGTGATCTGAAACAAGTTCCCCAAACAACCAGAGCAGAGTATCCTTTATTTCTGTTATTTACTGAATTAGTTTGAAAGAAATGAAACACAATAGTAACAAGCCAAAAAAGATAATTAAAAGTGAAAAGTTTCCTGCCTTGCAGCAGAAACACCTCCTGTCATAAAAATTGGTTTGTCTACACTGCGGAGGCTGAATAGTACAAGAACATCTCAATCAATTAACTTCCTGAATAACATCTTGTGGGGAATCTGCTGCTACAGCTAAACTCAGGACAAGAGGACAAATGTGTCAGTGTTTGTTGTGAGACTGGTAGGAATAGGGATATAGACTGCCTGCATGCCACAGATGGGGAAGAATCCATTGAACATCTTTGTCAAAGTCCTCATATGGTGTCTTCTTTTAATGATAGTGTTGGGGGCTCTGATGTTTCAGGTGCAAAACCTGGTGGAGATACTGGATTTCTAAGTGTAAGATGATGTTTCAGCTTAACCAGGGTAAAATTTTTGGTTTTGCAGTTAATTTTCTGCCAAGAAATGTTTTACTGTTGAAAGACTTGAGAGGTTCTACCAACTTCTCGATGCCACATTTTTTTGATCTTCTTTAGGAACAGTTATGTGAACAAAGCTGTGTATCTTCAGCAACCAATATAAATGCATAAATCTTCTTGTGAATAGTCACTTCTTTAGGGATACCAGGACCTTTACTGCTTTCTTGGTTGCTGTGCAAGAAACAAGCACAGTGCAATTTAAATTATATTTGTTCATACTCTACTTCTCTCACCCTGTCTGTGTTGTTTAATGTATTCCTTTAAAGCCCTTGGGGCAAGGGCTATGCCTGAGTAAGAGTGAATCATATAAAGTGTCACTGTCATCTTGGCAGGTATAGTTTTCTTGACAGGAGATTGTTCATGTTTGGTTTGGATAATAAGAAACTTCATACTTTCACCAGAATTCTTCATACCTCTTCTTGATTTCAGAGTTCAGAATTACTTACTTTAATTTCTTAAGCATCCACAGTAATATAATTATTCTAAGGATGAGCAGCTTTGTACTAAAGAACTAGATCCAGCTTAAACATTTACTGTAAGCACTGGAATAGAGATTCAGGTTTGCAGTCCCTGCTGATGCAGCTCTTGGTCTCTCACACTCCTGATATTTTGGTCAGCAGATGAAATCATGTACCTGTGTAATATAAATGTAAATGTTCTCTATGTAGCACGTTAGCCATTCCTGCTTGGTTTTATATGTCGAGTTCCTATGTGTTATGGATTGTCACAGAAGTTTGAAATGTTCCCTGAAATAATTGCTCCCTGAAGTTACCTTCCCCTCCCCTCAACAACAGCCCCCGCTCACCCCTGAGGATGTGCTAAAAGAAAAGCAGCAGTACCGCTTTCTGTTATTTTTGCACTGATCTAACCTTGTAGGTGGGTGTTCTTATGCTGGAATAAGAACATGCCACAGTGATTAAAAGAGAACTCATCCATGCTGTGCATTTTTCCCCCACACAGAAGATCCCTCTGTCAGGTTGTGTGATTGATGTAGAAAGGAGACGCAGGTTCACTAATTAAGAAGATGCGTAAGGTTGGTACTGAGAGGATTGTAAATCTGGGCGCAGCTAATTTTATGTGATATTTTTGCATTTGTTATGTATGATTTCCTCTCTCTTAATTAGTTCAAGTAATCTTCTAAAAACTATTGACTGGTTGCGTAGCACTGCTTCAGGGAGAAAGTGGGATTCTGGGGTGAGAAAAAAAAATTAAATTGCTGAGGAACCAGTGACCTCTGCAGTTTTGTGCCTCCAGTCCACATGTGAGATCCTTTGTAAATGGCTGCACTAAACAGCAAGCTGTAGCTGTAACAGCTAAACCTCCAGCTCCCTGCAATGTCTCTTGACAGCACTTAAAACACTGTTCTGTAGGTTACTGTGGTTGCTATGCTGATTTAAACAGATTTAATGAACAGCTTTGAAGTCACTATTGAAAGCGTGCTTTTAGGGAGGAGGTTTACCATGTAGCAGTGCAACTGTGAACACTGCAGATTAGAACTGAAATATGTTGAAATTTGGAATACTTATTGAGTACCAAAATGGGGAAAAAATGCGCTGAAGTCCCTTAAATATAAGACTGTACTTTAATATTCGGTATTCTTCACACAATTTTTGAAAAGGTACTTGCAAATGTTTATCATGCTCTTGTGAAAAGCAGTGTGCAGTTTGAAATCAGAAACCACTCTCTCAAGCTCTCCTCTTTATTTTTTTTATGAAGAATTTTTATGGTTTGCCTAGCAATTACCACTTTCCCATAAGCACTGTGATAATACTGCCATTTATTTCAGGAAGACTCTGATGTCTTTAGATGTGAACAGACTATCACTAGATCTGGAGAAAGAATCTTGTAATGGAAGTGTCAGTTTGTTGAGCCTGACACTTGCAAGCCTGAGGCATTTCCCTAATGTTTTGATATTGTAGAAGGCTGTCCTTTCATTGTTTGTTTTGGAGTAATTTTGCCTAGCAACTTATAATTATATATTCTAACATATTTAGTTTAATATTGAAAATTGAGTGAATGTTTTCAGTTTCTGTTAGGCAGAAGAATCAGAAATATATTTTGTGGAATAAAACACTTGAAAATGAAAACTTCCCTTAAAAAGCAAAAATGACTTCCATAAAGACTTAATGAAGGAGCCCTCTAATTGCAGTCAACAATTATTCAGCAATGAGTGTATCGGTGAACATAAAACATTTTGTACCACATTTTTCAATAATTTTGTTGTGCAAGGAACATGCAGTTCAAATAACTTCTGAAATGGGGCGGGGGCGAACACTGACTGCTCCCATCTGTTCGCTCTTACTCTGCAAATCTTCCAGCTCTGAAAGGTCAGTTGTACTCGATTACCAGGATGTGAGCTGATCTGTTGAGTAGGGAGTTGGTGCTTTGGCGAAGATCCCTATACAAACTGGGTAATACTAAATCTTTTAGGCTTTGAATTTTGCTCTGCAATTTGACTGATTTTTAACATTCTCTGACTTTTGTATGTGTTGATTAAACTGCAGGAAATTATGGATTTTTCAAAGTTGGTGTTTATTACTAAATGTTAAACTTGTAGTTCAGTTTTTGGACTATAAGGTAGTCATAAGTATTTTCAAAATTTTTTTATTATTATTAAATTATGTTTTCTTCAGTATCCTAAGAGCTGCTTTTATTTTCCTCCAGGAGACGGATGAGCAGAAACGTCACAAAATTGCCAATGAACTTCTGCAAACAGAAAAGGCCTATGTTAGCCGACTTGACCTCCTAGATGGGGTATATTTTTCTTGGATTTGCTTTTATTGTGTCGCCTTCAGTTCACTCAAACAGCTGTGCATAAGTGTGGATATAAATTACATGAGATGTGGCATGTTTTTCGCATTTTGCTGATTTTCCAGTCAGTCATTTTCTGTTGCCACATGGCTTTGCCTTTGCTTCTGTTTTAAGAATGCTACATTTTTAATAAGTATTAGAATTTTGTGGCTATTCATGCAATATGTTCTGTGTGTGGAGATGTCACTATAAGCAATAGCATTGCATGCTGGTAGCCAACAAGGAGGATGGATAACCATGTCTTGGCTTCCAGTGAATTGGGCTGAATGCTGCAATCACCCACTCATTAGACAATTTCCAAAGCCTTTTAATTTGAACCACCCAATCAGAATTTTAATTTTGTCCCAAAGAACCTAGAAGTTGCCTGTTCCAAAAAGTATATCCTCTATTTTCCCATTAAATATTTAGAAACAGAAATTACTGTTCCTGCAAGGAAAGGGTTGGACTCTCATGCTTTGTAGAATCTAACTGATATTTCTTAAATGTAAAAGTCTGTACTTGAGTATTTTCCTTCTTAAGTCTTGTTTACTTTCCACATAACACACATAGATTTTACCTGGATACCTCTAGCTTTGCATTGCCTTGCTCCAGGATATTTTTCGCAGAGTTCACTTTTTAAACGTCTCACGTCCAATGCAGAAGTTTTGTACAAAGAGTTGATGAAAAGTAAAAAGTCTCAACTGATACAATAATTGTTCAGGCTGCTTGGGGATCTAAGTAATTGTCCTCATGAAAATGGATTTACACAGCAGACCCACATTGTGATGGATATATGGTGACTTTTAAATGCCAAAGTATTGCAGGGAAAAAAATTGATTTAGAGACATTTAAAAATGAAAAAAATATGTTTACTTCCTTCATAGATTTTTCTGATGGGTAATGTACAACTATTTTCTTTGATGTCCTCATAAGTGCATTACTGCTCTGTCTGTTTTCCAAATATTAACTGGAGAGAATTCTGAAAAATGAGTTTCAAACACAGCTGCTCAACTGCTGCTAATGAGAGGAAAGCAGAAGACTGGGAAGGAATCAGTTATATTTCTAAACTTGGTTAAAAAGTTGTGTAATCTTCATGGTCTTCAAAGTAACTAATTGTCCTGTTGGCAATGCAGCAAACTGGGCATGTTTTAGAGTATATGTGGCAGTATATGGCTTTTTTCATTTTAAGACGCTGCTGTCTCAGTTGGGGTGATCAAAGTTCCTGTCTTCAGACTCTTCTTCTTTTGCAAGCCCTTACCCAGACTTCTGAAGCTCTTTCTAGGGAGATGCATCTGTTCAAGCAGGGGAGAGGGTGGCAGAGGGACAATAGCTCTCCAAATGCACTTTTTTTTGTGATGTGCAGATTAACAAATGCACATTTTGTAGCTGCACCTAGTCAGGTTGAGCCCACTGAAGGAGAAAGAATATATTTATTTTTAAAAGAGACTATAGTCCACTCATAACTGGGCCCCTTCTGTGCTGTAAATGATATGTGAAGCAATGAATGAGTTCATCACTACCTATCTATATTATTGGAATATTAATCTTGCCTCGGCCGGAGCAGGAGGGGTGGATAGGTGGTCTTCCATTGGTTAAATATAATAGGCTGACAGGTTTGAAGCTCTTTTTCTGTATTGCAGGTATTCTACTCCAAACTCCTTGAGGAAGCCAACAAAGGTTCATTTCCACCTGAAGTGATCAATAAAATCTTTTCTAACATTTCGTCAATAAATGCCTTCCACAGTAAATTCTTACTTCCGGAACTTGAAAAAAGAATGCAAGAATGGTAAGAGGCAATTCACTGGTTAATATAATCCTAAAACTGTGTCTGTAGAAACTCTCCTGCAGAGCTGAGGTAGGGAAAGTATCTTCAAATTCAGCTCTCCAGGCCCAGGAATTAGTGTGAGTAAGAGAACATCTGCTTTTCCAGTCTTCCTCAGGATCTGACTCAGCAGAGGACTTGCATCATTTGCTCAAAATAAAGGACATGGATCTCACTGAAGCCAGTGATTACTCACCATCAAATGTCTTGCTAAATTAGGGGTTCAGACTCAAATTATGTGCTACCTGGTGAATTCATTGTACAGAATACAAAGTTGAGGTAAATAACATGTATGTGGTTTATGATGATGCTGAAGTACAGTAAACTTTTTTGTTACTGCTTTCTGTTATAAGGTGGGATTCATTCTTCTTCTTCTGTGTTTTGGTTTTCTGTTTGAAATTAAAATCCATGTCAGATATATTTCAGGGCCATTTTCCCCTCAGCTTTTCTTGACCTCTGTTTGGAGCCAGCAGGGATGGAAGCGGTGTAAATACACTCTGTAACAATCATGTACAGATGTAGTACCTTTATCCTATCTTGGTATGTGTGATTCTGGATATATTAAAACACAGCCATCCATTTTTGGTCTCTTCTATGTATTTGAAAAAAAAAAAGGTCTCAAAACATTGC
The DNA here is from genome assembly GCA_013397755.1 of Cnemophilus loriae. Lineage (NCBI taxonomy): Eukaryota > Metazoa > Chordata > Aves > Passeriformes > Corvidae > Cnemophilus > Cnemophilus loriae. The sequence goes on along the minus strand of VZTF01007564.1, from coordinate 1,808,374 downwards.
TGCTTCCCTACCTTCTTTGGGAAAAAGGATATCCTCATTTAAAAAGAAATTACAAATACAGTTTCATCCAGTTGTTTCACCTCAGCACTTGTTTAGCTCCTATATTCTGTTATCTAGAATTTATTATGAGAAATTCAAGTGTTTGTACATACATGATTTCCAGTAACACTATCATATAACTCCTTTATTGTCAAAAAACACACCACAAATGAGAAAAAATACTTTTTTTGTGACATATATGAAAATCTTAGACCATACAGTGGTGCTTTAGGTAGCAACTGTATATCTTCTGACTCTGCAAGATGATTCCCCTTTAAATGAGGATTCTTTAAAATAGAATGCTTACCACGCACAAACACATGGTACCTCTGTGTAGTCTATAATGCAAGAAAGTAAATAAAATGTAAGCATTATGAAATACAAGAAAGCTTACACTTTTAAGTTCCCAGCGGAGTGACTTTAGTAAGTAAAACCTACCTATTTCTTTTAACAGAAGTTGAAAAAATCTGATAGGAAATATGAATGCCTGGATTACAATAGAGTGCATGTTCATGAGAAGTGGAGTTTAGATGTTTAAAAAACAGCTCACGCTACATTATGCCAGTGCTGTATAATTTGAAATGAAATTCATGACGTAATCTTAAAATTCTGCTCTAGACACTTTATGGAGCACAGAAGATGGGTTGCCTTACTTTACATATTTGCAAAATGCTAGATTGCTCACTACTATTGTGTGTATAATTATATAGCTTCAAAGGCTGAAAAGTGCTTTTGCAGATAAGCTTTGACTCTTCCTGCAGAGCTAATAAATTGCATCACAAGGATATTATCTTTTCCACATTTCTTGAAAACAACCTTTGTGCTGTACCTGAGACAGCCTGTTTAAGTGTCCTTGAAACATTGTGTTTTTGGGAGGAGTTAGAAAAAAGGGTGCAGTTGAAGAAAACTCTTTTTGATCATTGCTGAAAGACAAATCTGGGGTAATTTTCTCCCCCAATCACCGGTCTCTGAAATTGTCTGGCACAATAGCTTCTGCCAGATACAGTCTTTTCCTCAGCAGTTCCTCTCATTAGACACAAGAAATTAAGTATGTTCTACGGGTAGGTTTATGTGTTTCTCTTATTCTTTATCTTCCAACAAAAATAGCTGGATAAAAAATTCTGACTCGGCTTGAGTTGTGGTTTGAACTGAAAACTTAGAGTAAAAATACGTAATTTCGTAACTGGGAAAGCAGATCAAAAGCAAATTCTTCTTTTTTGGAAGAAAAGGCAGTGTGAATCTAAACTTATCAAGTGAAAATGAAATTGTCTGGTAGCTACATCTTGAATGAGTTGAGCAACAGCTGGAGCTGAGTATCTCTTACAACATATGGCTTGAAAACACTGGAAACAGCCTTGTTGCAATATATTTCCCATGAAAAGTGTAACAGAGTATAACAGAGCATAACAGTGATCCCATGCCATAGAATCACAGAATGGTTTGGCTTGGGACAGACCTTAAAGATCATCTAATTCCAGCTCCCCTTCCATGGGCAGGGATACCTTTCACTAGACTATCAAACAAAATAGTTAGATACAACACCCAGAATCTTCTATACCTGAGGATGACCAGTAGCAGATACTTGGGAATAATATAAGAATACAGCATGATTTCAGACAACAACTTCCCACCTGGTCTTGTCCCCTCACTGCCAGCCCCAGCAGTATCCCAGTCCTCTGCCAGGTGTTACACAGGAACTCTCTGCCCTGCAGAGGCGGCTGGAGCTGGACCAGTTTTGGACAGTCCTGCAAGATTCACTATTCAAGTATAACTTTTCTGTTCTGCACAGCTTTTCTCTCTGAGAAGTGGTGTGTAGGAGTAGACCAAAGAAATAATTGCAGTAGATTTCTTCACTTTAGACCGCTATGAGAACATTTATTTCAGACTTTCAGAAACCCATACTGAGATATTGAGTTCCTGAGTCTGTCCCTGAAGACGAGACATGAAATGTGCTTCCTATTGTAGTTCTTGGAGATGCCTGTGTGCTGCTCCACATTCTTTGTGTGCATTGGGAGTGCATCTTCTCTCAGCCTGTCCATCCGTTACTTTACTATTCTGTTTCATCTGAAAATGCCATTAGGAATTGGGAAAAATGTGGGAAAGTTCTCACAAAAGACTGGAATCCAATGGATTATCTTTCCTTCATATGTTTCTTTAGATAAATAGTAAATAAAAAAAAAATTGTTAATACATATGTTTATACAAGGCACAGAGGGGAAGATGTACAGTATGGGTTTAGCCCTCACAACAAACCACAGGTTAGATATTTTAAGGGTTAGATTATGGTCAAAAGAAGATAATGTAGTTTTAAGGAACTGCAGATAAAATAAATTAGGCCATGTTTTGTGAATAAAATCTTTCAAGTCTTCCATTTCTAGCTTTTCTTATTTTAGTCCTCTACATGACCTATAGTGCTTATACATCATCAAAGGAGAGACAAACACTCCTTCTATGTGAATTCAGATTTAATGGTTACGTTGGAACTCTATATGAGGCGATCCCAAACAGAAGGATTCTCTGTTAAACACTTGAAACCTTTTATACCCTTGTGTGACTTTTTTTCTTTCCTGTTTGCTCTGAGATTCCACCCTCTTACTTTGCAGGACTACCACCCCTAGGATTGGAGATATTCTGCAAAAGTTGGCTCCTTTCCTCAAGATGTACGGCGAGTACGTGAAGAATTTTGATAATGCAATGGAATTGGTGAAAACGTGGACTGAACGGTCACCTCAGTTCAAATTCATTATTGAAGACATTCAGGTAATGGGGATAATAATGTAGATCCTCAAGTAACACAAGTAATATATAAAAATACATAGATTTGTAGATGAAAAAAGGATTAAAAAGAAAATTAAATACCAAATCCCTTAGAATTAAGGTTGTTGTTTTTATCCACTTCACACTGTGTTTTTCCCTTCTCCTTCCTGCGTATGCGCACAACCCACCCCCAAAAATCCAGATTTTTCTCCTGCAAAATAGAGGAGCAAATTGTAAAGGCTGCAACATCTGAAGACTAAAAAAATGGTGCATTTTGTTGTAAATACCAGAAGTAAATACCATTTTAGGATAAAGTGACACAGCAGTGCAACTCTAGATCCCTGCACTGCATCCCTAAGTATTGCGTCTGCTCACAGTACTGCTGAGCACAGAAAGCTGAAGAGCCCAGGGATGCCAGTCCTTTCCAAAGGCTCGTTTCACACCCTCTGGTGCTCCCTGTGGGTGTCTCTGGGAATCGGCAGGTGTGTGTCCTACTGCAGTCTGAGCACTTAGAAATAGGATATCTAACTTTTACTGCTCAGTGGGGTCTTGTGGTTGTAAGCCAGGGAAGAAAACAATGTATGTTTTAATGTAATTTTTGTTTTTCTAATCTAATTGCATCTAAGATTGTGGAAATGAATATACATCATAAAATATGAGGGAGGCACACTGCTTAGGGAGTTGACATTGTAAATGAAACTCAAAGAAAGCATTCCCTCCTCAGATAGGTAAAATATACCTTTGTATCCCATTTAAGTGATTGTTTAGAATATGTGGTCATGAACTGTTCTTATTAATTCAGAAGTATTTCTCTTGTCTGTTATAACAAACCTAATTTAAAATACACTGGAGTTTAAAAGATTTTTTTTGGTAAGACTTTTTGGTAAGACTGTCAAATACTTAGAAAAGTTTTTGTAGTTATTTTTTGGGAAGATTTTCTGATTACGTAGTTTGGTAAAATAGTTCTGTATTCTTTCAGAAGATCTATCATGCATGTTTCAAAATACATTGTTTATGTTTCATCAACCATAACTTTTATTTTACGATATCGTAATGACATTTTTGCCTGCTTCATTGAAATATGTTTACAATTTTTTAGAAGGAAAAAGTGTGTGGAAATTTGACATTGCAACATCACATGCTAGAACCAGTCCAACGCATTCCACGCTACGAGATGCTTCTAAAGGACTACCTAAGGAAATTGCCTCAGGATTCCCTAGACTGGAAAGATGCTGAAAGTAAATATCTTCAGGCCATTAAAGGAGATATGATAAGATATTAGTAAGAGGATACTGTAGATTAAAGATATTTACAGGAAAGATCAAGTGAAGAATTACCCATGAAAAGAATTTTAGAATTTCTTCAGTGGAATCATAGCATTCTTTGAAAGAAATCTGTTTGAATTGAAGTTAATGTAAAAACCATAAAGCCTTTAGTATTCTCCTGGAGCACATACGTTTTGTTTTAGTTTCGCAATAGCGCACAGGTTTTGATTTGTTTGCTTTGCAGATGATCTGGGCTTATGGTGGCTTTTTAATTTTTTTTCTTGGCATTTTGGTTTGCTTTATGCACATTTGGAATGTGTCTGTTATTTGTAAAAAAGTGAAGTTAGACTCATTGTATTTTTAAGCTTCTGCACGGAAAAAGCTCAGCCCACTTTTAAATTTCTTCCTCTCTGCATTTACACAAGAACAGTTCAAGATATTTGCATGGAGTGTTCAAAATCACTTGCCAGATAATTATTTTAAATATTTCATTTTTAGTACCAGTACAGTAAACACTTGTAAGATGAGCTGTTTCAACTGAAAAATGTAGTTTGACTTTCTGAACTACTTTGAGAAAAGGAGGGAGAGAACCATGACTGTTCTTGTCACAGAAAAATGTGATTCTAAGTGCTGAAGTGCTACAGTAATCTGCAATAATTCTCTTCTGATCTTTCCATATTATAATTACTATTTGGTACCTGACTTTTTTATGCTTTCCATTTTACCTTGTTTTCTTTTTATTGCTAACTGAAGAAATTTATTGTACTTTGTAATTTACATAAAAACAACAAACATTTTTGTAGAATTACACCCCCCTTTTTTTTTTCTCCCTATGTAATATATAAATATGTAAAAGGGCAACTTTTTGGTTTTACTTACTTTCTTTCTCTTCTGTCTAGAATCCCTGGAAATTATATCCACTGCAGCAAGTCACTCGAATAGTGCAATAAGAAAGATGGTAAATGATCCCTGTTTTCCTGATCACTTTTCAATATATTATATTTCAATATTTGGTGAAGCTGGGAGAGTGAATTGCAAATCTTCCCTAAAATGGCAAGAATTGGTTTCTAGAGTCAAAGTGATTGTTCCTACTTAATGTATTTGTACAGCTCCTGGAAATGATAGACAAAATCTGTCACTGCAACTAATTCTCTCAAGTGGAAAATGGGACAGACTTAGTTCTTCTCCTGGCTCAAATCACTGATACTGCACTGAACTGTTAACCTTATTTCATCCGTTTCTGTCAGTGCAGGATAATGTTTGTAAACAGCAGTGACTGTTTCTCTGCCTGACTGGGCTGGGATGATAGGATGTTAATTGAAATGTGAGATGTTTTGGGCAAGAAATAATGCAGACTGTATAAACAACTGCATTTTAAAAATTACCAAGGACATAACATTCCTAAAAGTACTTTCTTTATCAACTAAGTTAATCAGCCAGGCCACACATACTGGGTATAAATATATTTTTCAAAGCTAACAGTCTCCAGATTTATGCCAGCTCCCATCATTTAATTTAAACTGCATAAAGATCTGTGCTTTTGATTAATAAGTTTTACAACTGTATTTTCACTGTAAAGGAGAATCTAAAGAAGTTGTTAGAGATATATGAGATGCTGGGAGAAGAGGAAGACATCGTGAACCCTTCAAATGAGCTGATAAAAGAAGGACAGATCCTTAAACTCGCTGCTCGCAACACGTCTGCTCAAGAGAGGTATCTTTTCCTGGTAAGTATGGTGGCTGCTGATTACAGATACAGGCCCAAGAGCACGAGAACTTTGAAATTCTCATTAAACTGAAATGTAAAAGCTTAGGATCTTTGTCCTGATAGATTGTGTGTTGAGATCTCAGTAAGTAAATCTTGTGGTTCTGTGGGAGCTTTTTATCATGGCAGGTCATCCTCTCAGCTGGAATTCAAAAAGTGCAGCCATGCTCCCTTACAACTCCCTTGGAAAAGGTTTGGTGTAGTTTCTTGCTTCCCATGCATTGAAAAGTGCTGGTACATTTTTGCTCACGAGCCTCTGGCATGGCCCATCTTCTGGTTAATAAAGGGTAGTGACGGGATGTTGAGGCACAGCTCCTGCTTATCTGTGCTTCCAACAAAAGGAGAAATCATTGAATAGTAAGACCTCAGTGGGGCTAGACAGCTGATTTAAATAATGTTCCCTATACGAGAGGTGACAAGCTCAAATGTGCTGTGTCTGTGATACAGACTAGGCAATAGTCTAGTCAGGATTTCTATGAAATAGAATTTAACGGAAGTGAGTTTTTCTTTTTAATAATTAATTTCGAGAAAAACGAGAGGGGAAAAAATGTGATAAAATTAAACACTTTATATCTGATTTAATAACTGTGCTTCTAGGCTGGGGCTTTAGACATTTAAACATTATTTAAAGTTCTAACTTTAATAAAGGAATATATCTTTGTCCTGTTTCTGTGATATGGAGGGTTTCAGGAAATAAAAATTTTAAGAAATGTTCTTTTGTCTTGGAGAAAAGACAAATAATTTCTTCAAATAACATTAGTAACAACTTGTACAAAACCAAATTATTTTGGTACAGGATAAATATAAGTGTATACACTGAAGGAAAGAGTCCTTATTCTACAGTTTACAGTAGATTTTGCAGAACTGGGGCATAAGAATGGGGATTTGGTTAGAAAAGCTTTACATTGGTATAGAATATCTGATCTGAGTATAGTTTGATAATAAATACCATGAAGACTGCTGCATATACAGAACAATTATTCTTACTTCACTGAAGCTGTCCTTGAATCCTATTTCTGAAGAAATAAGAAAGAGAAGTTGTCTTGCATTAGAGCTTTGGTCTTCTCGTGTATCAACTGATCAGGAAAGAACCTGCTTTCTCACCCACCAAGTCTAGCTTTGTGATATTGTCCAGCTCTCAGTGGACAAACTGTGGCTTTATCTGTGTTTTTCTTAGTGCAAAACCACGTGTTTATTTTTTTCCCCAGTTTAACAATATGTTGCTCTACTGCGTCCCCAAATTCAGCCTGGTAGGATCAAAGTTCTCAGTCCGAACCAGAGTTGGCATAGATGGCATGAAGATCATAGAAACTCACAATGAAGAATATCCACACACTTTCCAAGTGTCTGGAAAAGAGCGGACACTGGAGTTGCAGGCCAGGTAAGCAGTCTTTTTAGCCAGTTTCTTGAGATCAAATATATACACAGAGAAGAGTGGATTAACAGATTTGAAGAAAGATGCAGTGGATTTCATCTTAATATTGGTGTTTTGAAAATACTAGGCTGCCAAAAAATCATGAACTGTCAGTCCAAGAATCTCTCTGAGTAGAACATGCATCTAGGATATATAGCACATTGCCTAACTTTGCAGAAATGCCCAAGATAGCTGTGAATGGGCTGGCTGGGGAATCGAGAGCAGTGCCAAGGCAGCCTGTCTGACTGAAGTGTTTTAGGACACTGAGTGTGTTAATCACTGGTGCCTCTGGGATCTGAGCTGCCTTGGTACCAACGAGTCTGTTCACCCCAGGGCAGGTCCAACCAACAGAACTCTCCACCCCAGTGGGCTTACCTCCACAGAACAGAGCTTTCTGCAGCGGTAGGTGGGCATCTGCTTTTCTCTGTTCCTCAGGCCCATTTCCCATCTACTTATTTTCTTCCAGTCCCAAGTATCAACCTCCTCCTGGAAGACCAGCTCTCCTTTTAGTTCTTGGGACCTTTTCCTCCAGCTGCACTCTTCTGACTGGCACTTTTTCTGCTTTCCAATTTATTAGTCCTTGTATCCTCCTTTTGTTGAGTTGCCTTCCCCTTACCTTTTTGCACTGCCTAGACTAAATCGTCCCTATGCAGAGTCAAATAAAGTGAGATGCTCCTCCTCTCCTTTTGGGCCTGTGTAAAAATCCTATTCTTAGCAGTCAGGATTTCATTGCAGAGAGGCGAGGATTAAATAAGCAGGAAAATGTCCATGGTGGGTACAGTTCTGTGTTGGCACAGTGTATTTAGGGACAAACCATAGCTTGCTAGCCTGTAATAGTTAATGAGAGTTACAGCAGAGAATGTGCAAAGATAACAGCATATAGATATTTACCTACACTTCCATTCAATTTGAAATTAAATATATACTTTGAAATATGACACAAAAAACCCCTTTCCACTAAGATCTGCAAGATTTCTGGGACATGATTTTGGCTATCATTCATATCTACTGTAAACTACACTGTGATATCTTGCTAAGAATTTTGTAAATTGTTATGCCATATACCTATTTCAGTGGTGAAAGATGATATCTTGCTATACCATCTCTGAAGCATGTTTTAATTGGAAGAAAATTGATACAACAAAGCAAGTTTATTTTGTTAACTTTCCTACATTACCAGTAGGAGAAAGTTTATTGCATTCATTTATTTTAGATATGAGAAGCACAGATTTTCATCCTTTGTTTTGTTTTGTGATCATTGTTAGAATATACTAAGTCTGTACAAAACTGTGAAGGAATAAGTACCATGAAGCTCTTAGTCAATTATATCAGAAAAATCTTTTTTAATGTATGAGTAGTGTATGTACCCTATGCCTTAATGTCCTTAATTCATGAGCTTGTATTAACATTGTAATAATTTTTATTTTACTCTCAGGGTATTCTTTACTAGTAGGCTTATATTTATTTTTCAAACTACTATTGGAGTACGTTTTCAATTACTGTTTTTAAACAGCTGATAGATTATTTCTTTGGAAGGTTGCTGGTCAGATACTATGCTTAATAGCTCAGCTTTTGGTTTTTACTGTAAGTAGGTAGGAAGAATGATTTTGGCTGCTTGGACAGGTTTCTTCTTCCTCATGTGCAGATGGTAGGTGGGAAGGGCAAACAGTTGTTTAGGATTCTGCTTGCTTAAAAGTTCTGCTAATACTGCAAAACAACATGTGGGGAGCTGTTTTAATTGAGATGTTGTAAAGGTTCTCTTTTACATCCTTCAGAGAAATCCATAGAAAAATAAAATTTTGTATGACTGGTATTACATGGTGTAGCAGGGTTTTTTTCCCAACACATTATCCAAGGAGGAGGCCACTTTTGGAGAGCCAGATACACTGAAGTGTTAATTCTTATGTTTCTAACTTTTGTCTTCTGGTTTGGTTTGTTTGGTTTTTCTTTAAGTTAGACCATTAACAAATAGTATTGTTTCAATTCTTGAGAATTACTGCAGAGTTACTTGGCTTTTGCAAAAAGTTGTTGATAGTGGGATAATGTTTCCTGACCTAGTTTCAAACTAATGTGTCAAATATTTCTTTTAGTTCTGAACAGGATAAAGAAGAATGGATAAAGGTAAATTCATTTACATTCTTTATTTTCTAAATACTTTGTCACTGAAGCAATCAGGAAAGTAATATTCATGTTTTCTGTCTGTACCTTCTCCCTGCTGATCTATAATGGGTCAGAATGTAGAGTCTGTTTCAAATTTTACCGTATCTAAGGAATTTCTCCACTGTTTCCTCAGGCACTTCAGAGTACTATTGAAGCTTTTCAGCAGAGGAATGAAACTTTCAGAAATGCTATTGCAAAAGAATATGAAGACATGCCTGTTGAAGTCTCTGTAAGCTGCTGTTATTCCTTTGTAACCTTCTTAATACCCATTGTGTTCTTCAATAAGTGGAAAAAGTTTGGCAGAAACTTTGTTTTCAAGCTCATCATTCTTATAGCAGAGTAACTACAAAGCAGTCATCTTGTTGGTAATTGTTTTTCTTCATAATGCCAAATCTTGTAAACAAGCCTCTTTCTTTCTTTGAAACACTTAACAGAGCACTCTTTCAGTGATGCATCATGATTTTTGACTGGGTTCTTTGTTATTTCTTTTATAGATTTCAAAATGCATCTTGAGCTATGTTTTGTAATTTCCTTTCCAGAGGAAGAGAATAATTATTTTCCCTATTTCAAGTGCTGTGCAGTTTTTTACTAAGTTTTTTTATTCTTTTATCCTCCTCCTGCCCCGCCTTTAGAATGCTGAGCTTGGGAAGAGAGCGCCGAGGTGGATCCGGGACAACGAAGTCACCATGTGCATGAAATGCAAGGAACCCTTCAATGCACTGACAAGGAGGAGGCACCACTGCCGAGCATGTGGACATGTAAGTGCAAACCCAGGTGCCTCTAGCTGCTCAGCAGGCCTGGGAGTGTCGCCAAGCACCTGCTTGACTTCCCATGGCTCCTTGTCATCATACGATCTTAGAATGGCTCGAGTTGGAAGGGACCTTAAACATCATCTAGTCCCAACCCCACTGCTGTGGGCAGGGACACCTTCCACCGGACCAGGTTGCTCAGAGTCACATCCACCCTGGCCTTGAACACTGGCAGGGATGGGGCATCCACAGCTTCTCGGGGCAGCCTGTTCCAGTGCTGTGGAGTCTGCTGCTGCACTTGTAGCTGAAAGAAGCAGCTCTGCATACCACCAAGGACCCTCTGCCTGCTTTAGCTGGCATGGTGAATTTGGAAGCCGTTAGGAGCAGTATACATTTGTGTAAAATATCCCAAGGCCCTGCACACAATATATTGTTAGTTTTGAGAGACCTCCACTAATCTGAAGAGTTTCAAGACCATATTAAGATGGCATAATCCAGCATTATTTCAGGCAGCACTGGCTGACAACTCTTCACCAAAAACAGTAAAACCCTGCAGTTTTTCATTAGGTTAACTTGGACCTGCTCCCAGCTGGGTTCAGTGTGTAACTGTGTGAACATGTGCAAAGCATCAGGGAAGCAGGGAATGTGAGGGTGGAGAGAGAGTATTGCTGCTGCTTTCCGTGTGGGATGCTACAGCAACACGTCCAACTTGAAAGCAACCATCAAACAGTGGTAGCATGACTTGAGAGTTTTCGGAAGTTAACAAAAGAAGAGCAAACATACTTTTTTCTCTTTCCACCCAGCAGCTCTGCCTTTCTCCACCAGATGGTAGTACAAGCTCAGGGTCAATATTTGTGGTACAGGGTGTCTTGTGCGATTTCTTTCTAATGTTTTTCAGTGGTATGAGGGCTTGCTGCACTCATAACTCTGCTTTTGTGCTTTGCAGGACACTAGAGACTTTTTCAGAAGCGATGAATATAGTACAGTTGTCATATGAGGGTTTTCCCCCCAGATTTTCTGTCTTAAAATTCTGTTAATGTTAAAACCACACCTTCTCCTTGCACTTTAATTTTAAAACATTTTTTCATGCAAGTTAATTTGGGCCAGCAGTGGTGGCTTTCCAGCAGTGACTAATTGGGAATACTTAACTAGTAATGTCTAGAGCTACAAGCTGAAGGTGTCGATCTAGATTAGTACTGCAAAGCCTCGGTCCACAATAAAGTTTTGTTCAGATGTTTTAGTGGTTCAAGTCCATTTATCTACCTTTCTTTCTTGAAATAAATAACACTCATTTTTTTTATTCAGGGCATCTTTTTTTCATGTGAAAGAAGAATTCTGTGGAAAAACATTTCTAATGAAACAAGTCTGAGATCTCTCTTGCATTTCAGTTATATATACTGAAAACAAAAATCAGGAAAAATCAATGTGATATTGGCTTATTTATTCTGTGTATTTATGATTGGATTTTAAAATTGTAAATTTTATATATATAGGTATATATACATTTAAACATGCTAATATTTATTAGCAACTTTAAAAAGTAGCCATTTCTGATTTTATCAGACTTTTATCATTAAAAGGTCATCTCAGTTGTAGGTTTCATTCATTCACTTGACCACATTTTTGAGGTTACATAGAAAACTAGTTGGTAAATGTACCTTTTCAGATTGGCATGTAAAGAAACTGACAGCATGGCTTGTGCTACATTCTGATTCTATATATAACTTTAAACTCCAAATATAATTAAAAGCCTAATGTGATTTTATGCAAAGTACAAAATTTCCACCAGATAAATAGGAAGAAGCACTTCTAGTTAACAAGTAGTGGCACAAATTTGGAAAATCATTATTTTCAAGTAAGTTATTGTTGATATGTTATAAAGACATTATCTTTCTTGTTCTGTATAATTTAAAAAAATTACAAAATAGCATAGTGCTAATTTTTATTTATATTTTAATAAACTTCTATAAATACTTAAATTTCATATGTATGGTTTTTTTTCCTAAGGTGGTTTGCTGGAAATGTTCTGATTACAAAGCACATCTCGAATATGATGGCAATAAATTGAACAAAGTCTGTAAGGACTGCTATCATGTCATAATTGGTTGTACAGACAGTGAAGAAAAGAAGAGGAAGGGCATCTTGGAGGTATGTCATTCAAAAATACTATCTATGTATAGCTGCAATCATTTTGGCTCATCAGTAGGTGAAAAATGGTAGCATTCTTGCAGGGTTTATTTCCACTTTGAGAAATAAAAGCTATGTGGATCAATCTCACCCCATTCCATAGATTTTGGTTTCCAGCACTCACCTTTGCAAAATTGCTTTGTTTCTTGCAACTTTTCATTTTTTTAAAGAGAATTGTGAACCTTAGAACTTGTTTGCTTCTTTCAGTTACATCAGCTCCTGTGACAAAATTTAACCTTTCCTTTAAATTTTCAGTTTCCTTCTTCTGCACTTAAGTTTTCATAGCAACAAACCCCACTGCTACCACTTGATTTTTGAAAATATATACCCAGACTGAAAGAACTAGGGATGGAAATAAGCAGAATGGGGGAGAATTTTGCTCTTCAGAGTCTGAGTAGTAAGATGCTGTTTCAATCAGTGTATAAAATGAACCTTTAAGTTGTCAGGTTGCCCTCAGCTTTTGGCATCTGAAAAGTCAAGATCAATGGAAATTTTAACACATAATAATTTTGTGTTCTTTCTTATCATCTCAGGTTCACTATTTAACTTGAGTAGCATGTTTCTCTGTCTACAGAATTTAAGTAATTAATCTAATCTTTTCTCTGGGATTAGTGCTTGAATGCTTATGTTATTCTCAGAAATGTGTTTGAATTTGATTCTGTCATAATATTTTGACTGCCAAAATAGATAAGTTGTCATATTGGATAGTTAGTGGCACTTCAGTGCCTAACATGATGTTATTTTGGAAATGAGATGTTATAGGTGCTCAGATACAGAGAAAGGCTGGCTGGGGTAGCAAAATGAAAATTTGAGTGATATAGAAATCTATAATCCAAAATTAGTGATGAAAAAAGGAGCAGATTGCACATGCTAAGGCAACATGTGTTGTGATTGTACGTGTATTTTATATATATTTTTTCCATAAATCCAGGCCTTCATGATCTTTCTTGGGTATTTCCTGAAGCTCTTTTGCAGATACTATCCAAGATTTGATATGAATGGTGATAAATTTCCTGCTTTTCTGTTCTTTCTGTTTTCAGTCTTTACTGAAGGGAAGCTTATTTTCCTTTTTATGCTTTCTACTATCTCCTAGATTGAATCTGCAGAAGTCTCTGGAAATAGTGTCATATGTAGCTTTCTTCAGTACACGGAGAAGTCCAAGCCCTGGCAGAAAGCATGGTGTGTCATACCCAAACAGGAGGCTCTTGTGCTCTACATGTACGGTGCTCCACAGGTATGTACAGGGGAAATGGAAAAGATTTTGCCAATTATTGTCGCTGGTGTTTGAGGAAGAGAAGTCAGATAGCTTGGGAATGGAGGAAAGATCCAAGTGTTTTCACCAGCCTGTACAGCAAATGAGAGGTAATGGGCGGATTAGTTGTCTTAATAAAGAACTTCTTCTTCTTAGGATGTTAAAGCTCTGGCTACAATTCCTCTTCTGGGCTATACAGTGGATGACACTCCAAAAAGTGCTGACCTCCCCCACAGCTTCAAACTGACCCAGTCCAAGTCTGTGCATAGCTTTGCTGCAGACAATGAGGAACTGAAACAGAAGTGGCTAAAAGTTATCCATTTAGCTGTCAAAGGTGAGACACCAGAATGTCAAAATGAACTGCAAGTGAATTTAGAAGAGCAGCCTGAATCTTCTAAAAGATCTGAATGCTGAAGCTCAAGAACACATGGCATTTTTGAAAGATTTCAGTTGAAATTGTGGTTAACCTTTGTGTTAACCTTTCTTTGCTCAATCAAGGAAAAAAAAAGAAAAAAAAAAAGAAAAAGAAACTTCTTACTACCATACACATCTTGGCACTTTATGTTTGGGAACGAATTCTGGTGTTTTTAGGGATCTTCTTCTTATATTTATGTTCTGTCAATAAAAGTTATGTACAGGTCCATTTCAGAGACTTTTTAAAAAAATGTGAATGCTATTAAAAATACTTACTAACTTTACTGTACTACTTATTTGTTGTAATGCAATTTTTTTTAAATCCAGTTGCTCTTCAGTTAACATTTGCTACTTTCATTAAGAATGCAAATATTTGAAGCTTCCTACTTACATGTTAGGACTTGCAACAGGATAAAAGATATACCTCCACATTGCCAAAATAGATCTGTACTTAAATATGCAGGGACAGTTTGGTTTAATGTATGTAGTTTATAGATTGATTTCCACAGTTCTGTACATATGTTGTATTCACTTGTATCTTTTTAATTAAAGTAATGCAAATTGCTTTCACAGGTATATTGGCTTTTAAGATTTCAATTTATCAAGGAAACAATCTAATGATTTTCAATCTAGAAATAAATACCTAAAATATGAGAAAACTATATATAATATATGTACAGTATTAAAAATGTACAATACTTGATTATTGCTTTGATTTCATGATACTGGGTTCTTATTAGTGAATAATTTATTTTAAAAAAAAGCATGTTTTCTATTTGAAATTAAACACAGTTCTAAATTGAAAAATACTGTTCAGTGATTTGTTTTAATAGCTGACACTGATTGATCTTGATATTTTTATGCATCAAAAAATTAGAAGTAATGTAAGTGGCATGCAATGGACAAATGAGTTCCAGGTGTGTTTAAACAAGTAGTCGCTTTTCTTCAGTGTCCTATCACTGTTAGCTTTTAAGAGTGCAGTAGTTTGTTGCTCAAATGCAGTATGTGGTTTGAGAAAAGCAACAGATTCTAGTGACCTTCTGGGAACGTGTATTTTTGCTATTATGGTTATTGGAACAAAAGAACATTTTGAACTTAAGTTTTTTAATTTTTGTAGAGGATTAGGTATTTTAATGCTTATTTATGACAACAATCTTCAAGGATTATTGTTTTAAAGTGAAGCCTGCTTTATAAAAACTTAGTATGAAGTCTGAGCTTGCAAATCTGCAGTTTTGTTAACTAACATTATTTGTTTTCTGCTTCTGGGTATAAGGACTCACTGGCTTTACAATATTAAGTTCCCTATGAACTTCCATTCCTATTAGGGTTTTTATACACAAAGGCAAATGACCTCCTTAAAATTTTTACTGTAATATCCTTGAATGAAATATGGCAAACTCAGAAGTAGTGATTGACTATCAATTAAAATCATTGCTGTCTTTCCTTTTTTAAACCCTTAAAGGAAGGAAAATATGTAACTTCTACAATCAACTAGTCAAAAGAACATTCAGGAGTCTTACTTCTCAAATAAATCTGCAATCTGTGTTTTAAATCATGTCAAGCTGAAGAGCTCAGGTTCAGTTTTGTTAGTAACATGACAACAGATTTAAATTGTTGGGTTTTTATGATGAGTTTGCCAAACAAATTATCCACTGAACTCCTACACCTGCTTTACTCTTTCTGCAACACTATAGGGAAAAAAACCCAACTCGTTTTGCATTTCGCAAGGGATTAATACCTGTTTGTATTGTCAAGCATACATGAGCGTGCAGTGTCCATCATTCCTTCATAAGAATGTCATGTAACTTAATGTTAGTGGGGTGGATTTTGCTCTCACCTGCACAGATCCAAGATCTACCATAGCCTTCAGATTCCACAGCTTTACACCAGTGCTAATAATGATCAGGATACGGTATGGTAGAATACTAACTCTCCAGCTGACTTGGTGCATGTCAGTTCTGAATTCTCTTCCTTGGGTGCTCCCTGTGTCCAGATTGTTCTGGATATAACCCTAGTATTACTTTTATCTGATGTCCAAGCTCTTCTGTAATTCTCCTAGAGATTTTAAGTTACTTCTACTGGCAGCTGTGTTTACCTTTCGCAATGGGCAGCTCAAGCCTGTTACGATTCATGTTGGTGAGTACCATCAGATCTTTGCCAAGGTCTCCCTAGCTAATACATCTTGCATATACCTTGGCAAGGGATGGGGGAACATTCAGGTAAGCAAGCAGAACTCTTGGTGGCTGTCTTTACTTCATGGCCATCTCCCAAAAGTGGGTATCTTCTACAAGAGCCTCAAGTGCAATTGTGGGATATGGAGAGTTGTCTTACCGCATCCCAATGCATAAAAACAGTTTCCCATGGTCAAGTTGTTGAGTGTAAAGGAAGAAGTTGCTTTAAAGGCGTTCTCAGATAGGAAGGACTGAGCTATACGGGAAATATGATGGTATGACTGTAGTCATGGAATCAGTTAGGTTGGAAACAGCCTCTAAGATCACTGAGTCCAACCGTTGCCCAGCACTGCCAAGTCCACCACGAAACCATGTCCCTAAGTGCCACATCTACACATCTTTTAAATACCTTCAGGGATGGTGACTCAACCCTTTCCCTAGGCAGTCTGGTCCAATGCTTGACCTCCCTTTTGGTGACAAAATATTTTCTAAAATCCAATCTAAACTTGCCCTGGTGCAACCTGAGGCCATTTTCTCTTGTCTTGTTGCTTGTTTCTTGGGAGAAGAGACCAATCCCCTCCTTGCCGTTATCTCCTTTCAGGGAGTTGTAGAGAGTGATAAGGTCCCTCCTGAGCCTCCTTTCTCCAGGCTGAACACCCCCAGCTCCCTCAGCCGCTTCTCACAGGACTTGTGCTCCAGACCCTTCACTAGTTCTATTGCCCTTCTCTGGGCCCACTCCAGCACTTCCACGTCCTTCTTATCATATCTTTCATGTCGCAGAACTGGACATGGCACTTGAGGTGCAGCCTTGCCCATGCTAAGTACAGAAGACAATCACTGCCCTGGTCCTGCTGGCCACATTATTGCTGATACAGGCCAGGATCCCATTGGCCTTCTTGTCCACCTGGGCACACGCTGGCTCTTGTTCAGCTGCTGTCAACCAGCACCCCCAGGTCCTTTTCCACCAGGCAGCTTTCCAGCCTTTCTTCCCCAAGCCTGTAGTGCTGCAGGGGGTTGTTGCAACCCAGGTGCAGGACCCAGCTCTTGGCCTTGTTGAACCTCATAGAGCTGGTTTGACCCATTGATCCAGCCTGTCTGGATCTCACTGCAGAGCCTTCCTGCCCTCCAGCAGGTCAGCATCCTACCCAACTTGGTGCTGTGTAGTACATTCTGTTTTTTAAGCTCCTGCAAACTTAATTCTAAGCCAGGTAGGAAGCCCCATTCCAGTTAAGTGATTAGAAGTAGCAGTTTCTGTGAAACCCATTTTGTGTTCTCATAATCAATTGCTTGGTTAGAATTGTTCTCTTCTGAGTCAGAATGCCTTGGCACTCAAATATATGGTTCTGTGGGAAAAGTATGTATTTCCAATATGAAAGGACATCAGAAGATGGAGAAATTTCTTCTAAATTTAACCACCCTGTTGTCTTCATTCTCTGCAGACAAGCCCTCCTACAGCATCCCAAACTTTAACTTTAAATTGTAAATTATGACTGCAGAGGAACAAATATAAAGTCATAGCTGCTGTGGCTTAAGAACTATGACCAAAGCAGTGAAATTAAAACCATCATTCTAACAAGGTAGAAGCTGTTCCCATTTGAAATAAATTCTTAAATTCTTCAAGGAAAAAAAAAAGGCATTAAATTTGTGAGCATAAAGCTCAGTGTGTAAAGAATAAACTGTAACTAAGCATTCATTCATAATGCATGAATGCATGTGAATGGCTCTGCTGAATTCTTTAATTTTTGCAACTCTTGTGTTCAAGAAATGCTTGTTTCTCACTTTAAAAGTGATCAGTCTTCTGTGCGATTTAAAGCAGATCAAAAGTTATTTTACTAGTTTTATCTGTGTTCAACCAGAGCAAGACTTAATTTTATCATTCATATTTTTGGATCATAGTAATATATTTTTTGAAATTACTTATTTTTCCCCCTACCATGGGAAAATAGTGTATCATGATATCTGCACATCTGCACCATTCCTCTAGACCTTCTAAAAATTCTCTTTTGGTATCAGGTACTCCTGCTTGGTTGAAGAGCTGCTATAAAACCTGTATCATGTAGTATTTTCAAATCCCTTTATGCCGAGTAGTTTTGTTTATTCCAAAGTGTATTTAACTTATATGTGCAAAATAGATATTGAGAGTACAAAACATTCTCTTCTATTTGGAGTAGAATATTAAACCACTTTAATTGCATGTATATATAGTAGCACCTTTTTATGCAAAACCATCTCAAAGTGCTTTATAAATCTCCTCAAAGATTCTAACTCCCTTTCATAGAAAAGAGGATTTTTATTCTTCATGTTTTTAAATTATGGATGAAGGCAAGGCACTGATTAATATAGAGTAAATACACTACCACCTAAGTAAAATTTAGGTGAGATTATAGAAGTATGCTCTAGAGACTTCCAAGTGGAGTCAGAAGGAAAAAAAGTACATATATTAAAAAAAAAAAACAAGTGGGAAAGATGTGGAAACATTTGACAGGTTGTTTGGGTTTCTCACCACATCGCTAGTATAAAAAATCATCAGCTTTTCATTTCAAGGAAAGATTTAATAAAATTAACAGAGGGTAGTTATTTCTTATACTGAGGGAAAGACTTTCAGGAAAGAAATAAACATTCCATGTAGAAATAATCCTAAGCAATAACAAAAGGTCTTTCTCCATATAGCTGGTATAAACTAGCACAGGCCTGCTGGAGCTATCATACTTTCAGTGATTTAAATTCACGTAGAATCTGCCTTACATTATAGAAGGACACTTGTGGAAGATGAAACTTCCACCAGTTTGGGAGCTGCTGAGATACCATGCTCTCATCTGGAGTCACAGAGCTCAGGTGAACTTCAGATGGGTTTCAGCTGGAGGTAATTGATGTAGGGGTGAATGTAAGCAGCTGGAAATATATATCCAAAAGTAAATGATTGGAGAGAAATAATCTTGTGGCAGAACTGACTGTCTTTAAGATAAATCCATTGGTGAAATGGGCATCATTCTTAGTCTCTGTGGTGTACTGTTAGTTGAAATCTGAAATTAAATACATGAGGTTAATGTTTTTTTCTCTAGTCTGTGGCCCTGTTGCTGTGAGGAATTTATCTAGCTGGTTCTGACCCATGGGACTGTAGTAACTACGTTCCTCAGACAGGAGTTTTAATCTGCTAGTCAGATTGTTTCCTAAGTCCTTCTCCTTTAACAGAACATAACATTAATTTAATGATTACATATGTGTGTGTATATACACATATGCATATGCGTGTGTGTATATGTATATATGTGTATTTATATATTTGAGACTATTATTCAGATGACTTGTTTTCAAGCAGTATTTTACAATCAAAAAATACACTGTGCTGCATTCAAAATAGAATGTGTAATGACTGTGTTGAGTATGCTTTCCAGAAAAAGATGGAGGTAGATCTGCTATTGTGGCATGTTTACTATTTCAGCCTATAAAAACAAACACAAAAGCCCTCCCAAACATGCTAATTCCAGTGAGGCATTTCAATCAGCTTCCTTTGAAAGCTTGTGATTAAATTTCTTCCCAGAATCAACTATGGCATTTTGTTTCACCCCTTCCTCTTCCTAGCACAAGTGAATGTAGAACATGTTTTTTCTCAAAATCCTCAAGCAGATTTCTTTGAATAAAACATGTTTTCAGCTGCTGCATAACACCAACCTACTTCTGTTTATAATTCATCCTCATAGATTCATTAAGTATTTATGGTGGAAACATTCAGAAACGAGGGAACTATGTAAAAGCCTTTTTGCATCTATGTGCCCTTGTATTTTTAAGCCAAATTTGTTGCATGTAGAAAACAATTTGCGATAGAAATATTATTTTTTTCTACCAGTGTATTTTCTATTCTGCAGCCCTTAAGGCAGATTAATACATTAATGTTACCGGAAGCTGTATCAGCTGTAATGTTTGACATCAGAATTACAGGCTATACATGTTAATTTCCCTTCATTATAGAAGCATTTCTGATTTTAATTGCAAAAACATTTCTTAAAAGAAATAATAATTGGAAGAGGTGTAAATTTGTTTTGGTTTTGCAATGAAGTGAATAATATTAAAAAGGTGAAACACAAATGCCATTGTAAGTTGTGCAAATGTAAGTCATCATTTTTATGGTTAAGAAATATACGAATGTAAAAAAGTTGAAGATATTGTACATATTTTCTGTAATATATGTATATTTGATCCTAAGGTGAGTGGAGAATTGTAAAAATTAAGCACTTTAATTCATGTTGAGTACTCAAAAAGAAAAGAAATTTGTATCCTGTAAAATAAAAACATCATTAAATAAGTATTGCTGGTTGACTCCTTTTTTTCGTCCACCTACTGTTCATTTTGCTGATTAAACCTTTAAGCTGTGTTTCTTGTTATGTGTGTGGCTGTGAGGACCTGTTTTGGAACACTGGTATCTAATTTGCTGGAGTGCTGGTTACGCACAAGTTCTGCTAAGTTGGTGAAAGATGTATTCTGAGTTTGTAAAGGGTGTATTTAATGCCATGATGTCTTAGGTGGGAAAGATAAAAGATGTGGTCTCTGCAATCCTGCACAGTTTGGTCCAGATTTCTGTAGTGGGAATGTGACCAGGACATTATGTGAGTGCTTTATGGACTTCTGTATTGCCATCCCTGTAAGAAAGTGTAGAAATAAAGGAAAATGTTCAGCATAGCCCAACATCTTTCTTAGTACTACTCACTACTAAGTGATCAGCATAATCTCATGCGCTGAACTACAGTGGTGCTGCCAAGCAAAAAGTGGTCATGTAATTAGCTGGATATGTCCTTTAACAGATCAAAACTGGTTGCAGTTGCCTCCAATTTCCATCATCCGCACACATTAAACCTGTTTTGATTGTATCTGATTTATTCTTGGTATTCATCTGCAAGTGGGCACAATGTTGCAGAAAACACTTGCCCCAAAACAGAGAGGAGAAGTTACTGTAGTACTTGGCTCCTGTCTGGAAGGAGCTGCATACAAGAATTTTTGTTTCATTTCTACATCTTCTTCTCCTTGCAAACACCATAAACAAATCAGTAGTTGAAATAAGCACTGATGAACCATAGAGAGTAATGCTTCCCTTTCTCTTTATGTAACTTTCCCCACTAATTTTTCTGATTTTTTTTTTGCACTGTGGTTAACTCTGTTCCAAATCTCATTTTCCTCATTAAGCACAATGCAATGCCTTCTGCTTGGAGACAAAAATAATAGAACACAATTATAAAACTCAAACTACAGGAAATGCGTCACCGCAGGTCCTACTTAATTCCTTTAAATCAGCAAAGTTAATAAGCACTGCTATTTCTACATGGTAGCAAATTGTCTAGAGCTCATCAAGTACAGAGTTGGTGAGGAAGTGGTAAGGGTTGCCTCCTCTGGCTTTCCCGAAGAGCCTGACTAACACTGCCTCATTACCACAGAATTGTTCTTGGCATTGCATGAACTTCCTGACATGAGAGAAGTGGCAGACCAGCCTTTGGCAAACACAGCTTGTTTGCTCTAAATAAATTGCTCTGGAGGGTCCTGTGGTGTCTCTGATGGACAAGCAGAGGGATCCTTACGATTATAATCATTTTGTTTGGGAGCTGTTCACCCCCTGCCCTCTTGGCCCTGTGCACCAGGCAGCCACGGCAATATTTAGCCTCACCAGACCTAGCTCACGTGGTAAGTCAGGATGCACCCTGTGGAGTTTGGTTCCTTGAGGAACACCACATCTGCATTGCATGGTGCTGTTTCTGTCTCAAAAGTACAATGATCTGGTGTCATGAGCACGACATGCTGCCTGTCAGAGCTGACATGGCCTCCAACCGTCAGGATCTTACCAAGAAAATTCATTAACAATTCAATGGCCAAATTTGAATATGTTTTTGTTTGCTACATGAAGGAAATTTCTGCTGTCAGAAGCATCTCCTTATGAAATAGATCCTTAACTGGGAATATAGGGTAAGATGAGTTTCTAGATCTCAAAACATCTTCATATTAATTTTACTGAATACTACCTTATTTAACTTACAGATTACAGAGGTTTCTGGATTTGATTTATGCATTTTTACTATTAAAATAACACATGGCTGAAGAAACAGAGATTATCTTGGGAGCAGAATCTGGGGTTACTCTCTCTTTAGCCTCTAGTAGCCTCATGTTCTCTTCTGCCCCTTCCTGCTCCTGTCTGGGAGCCAGGCACTCGAAACACTCTTCTGTGGAGAACGTGGAAATGAACTCTCTCTTGGGTTCACTGGACAGTGAACTCGTATCTCTGACTCTGTGAGCTTGTGTTTGGAAACAAGGCTGGAAGTTTGTGCTCTCTTTTGAACATGTTTTAATGTTGTATGGCCAACTCACTTTTCCAAACTCCAGGTAAGGGTCCCTGGTTCGGGGAAATGGGTTTTAGACTCTGACTGCTACTGAATAGGGGAGCCTTCTCGCAGTGTGAAATTAAATTAATGACCCTGAGATGGAAGAAGATAGGATTTCATTGTAGTTCTGTTTAGATGTACTGCCTAGCATGTAGAACTACCTGCCTTACCTGTTCTGTCTTACTTGAATATCTCTTGCAAAGTAAATCCAAATCTTATAGCCCAAGGTTCTGGGACACAGCATTTGCAAAAGGCCTGCCTTATCTATGTTGTAGTTTGGAATTTGATCTCAGACTAGCACTAAGTTGGTCCTATTAACTGAATGCTCTTTAGATGCTGAAGTGCATCCTACAGTTATGTTTCACATGGAAAGACCTGCATCCCTATGCTTCAGGACAAGTCTGCAGTGCAAAGCATGGCAGGTGAAACATGAAATGTCTCCTCCAGCACATTAGTTTTATAAGCAGGGTGTGATGTTGTAAATCACATATGCTCAATTTAAACTTAACATTGTGCCAATCATAAGCAGCGTGCACAAGAAAATGCGTATCATAAAAATAAAAAACGCTCCTCTTGGCATATGATTTTATTTTAAAAAGACCACAGGAGATGGTCTTATTTAACTACTAGATCCAGAAGTAGAAGACACAAGCTCAATTCCTCCTGAATATCAGCAAGTTTTGGTTGAGGTAAGGGTTGGTTGGGGTAAGATTTTTTCTTTCCTATTTATGTTGCCTCAGTTGAATGCTAAGTGTGCTTTTTGTTTAGCAATAAAAGTTACTTACTTGATAGCAGACAGGAGGTTATTGTCTTTATTCCCAAAACCTTGGTCCTTCAACATAAAAAGTCTTCACATGAAGACCAATGCAAACCATTGGGGTGGTGAAAATCTTTTATTGAAGCAACTTTTTAAGTATTGTGTTTGTTATTTCAAGTGACCACTCCAGTCGCAGCAAGGAGGGAGCACTGCTGTACAGGAATCCAGACGGATACAGAGATTACTTTTATCGCCAACCTAAGTTTTTATCTCTATTGGCCCTGTGAAAAAAGCTGATGTCTTACAAACACCGGAGTGTTTGGGCTTTGTTACTGATTTATGAGGTTCAACTGGTGTGCTTGCCTTGGGGCTCTCGACCTCTGTGCCTTCCCCTCCCTTAACTTGAAACCTGCTTTCAGTTTCACAAGCAAGTTTTACCAGAAGTCATGTGACACCCCAAATAGCCAATGGATTTCATAAATAACTTCCTAGTGTTCAGGGTAAGAGAATATAAGGAATTCTCAGTTGTTTAGCTCACATCGTCCAGCAAAGTTGCATCCCTGCCCCAAGATAACTTTGTTTTCTCAGAGACTGGGTCTCAGCACAGGCAACACGTCCCTCATACTCAGGAATTCCTATCAGCACTGTGACTTCGTACAGCCAGCTGAAGCACATAGGAGAGCTTGCTTTGCCAACGCAGCAGAATTCCTGGACTATGGATTTCAAACCTCTGACTTCTGTTACTTCTGGAAAAAAAAAAAAAGCAAGATTTAGAATCTCTCAGCTTCTATCTCATCTTCTAATGGTGTTCTGTGTGGAGATGTCTGGTGTAGGAAACTGTTAGAGGAACATCTCTGGTGAGCTTGCTCTGGAGAATACAGAAGCACCATTCAATCTAACTTCACATAAAATCTGATGCCTGCCAGACCCATATAATTGCTGTGCTGCATGTTTCCAAGAGGTGACATTAGTAAGGAATAATTTATAGAAGTATTTTGCTAATGGTGTTTTTGCAGTATAAAGTCCTATGACCGTATGAGGCATAAATGCTACGTTACATACTTGATATGTTTCAGTAATAATTCTCTAGACAAAAGAGGATGTCAGGAAATATGCTTTGCTGAGGTGCTAGTTTGTGGTTTCCTTGTCTGGCATAAATGAAATAAATGGCAAATGACTTGTCCATTACTGTCAGTATGCCAAGAAAAAAGACTCAGGTGTCTAAGAAAAATGGAAGCACATGATGACGCAAAACTAAAAAGAAATTTTTATCATGGAGAAGAAAGTCTGGAAATGTTCTTCTGATTTCAAACATAAAACAAAGGAGACATATATGGAAATGAGAAGATGACAAATATAAAACTCATATCAAACTGATTTTTTGCATTATATATAATTAGATAATGAAATTTACCACCAGAGGTCACTGGAGCCAAGAATTTAGAGTGATGGGACAAAAACCCTATTATATGGCAAATAAAGCAATCTAGTTTGTAGTAACATAGAAGAAATATTGAATTGTCTACTTCAGATCTCACAGCAATATCAAAATTATTTAACATACAGTTTTGGAATAAGAAGATCTTATTACTGCATTTTTATATTTTCCCTAGAGGGCTGATGCTAGAAGGTCTTAGGGACGACGTCCTGAAGTAGATTGATATCAGGTCACATTTGGTGTGGCAGTTCCTGTGTCCTCATGTCAATTAACATAAATAACCAGTCTGACTACTGCTGCCTGTATCAGATCTTTGAGTTTCTTGCTCAGTACAATGTAAGTCAGCCACGGAAAGTTAAAGCTGCAGGTAACTGCTGCTTGTTAAAATATTTATTGCTTTGTCACAGTCCTCAACACGGCTGAGGTAACTGTTGGATTTTATAAGTTGGTGCAGGCCATGATACTTCTTAGCAGAGGTATTTCCGGCTCTCACTTTTTAGCCAGAAATGTAAAATGTGTTAAACTTAGCATTCTGATGTTTCTTAGCTTTATATCTTCTTTAGTACTTTCTTGCATTTCTTCATTAATTCACTTCCTCCGTCTCCACTGTGCTTCTCCATGGGTGTATCCAGCCCTTGATAGGCCTTTCAACATCTCTGCTGGGCAAGCTGGCTTGTCTCAGCTCGGTTCAGCAACTGATATTTCCTCTGTGTGCTCCTTGAAATATTACACTGATAAAATTCTAAGAATAGCCATAGTGGGACAGACTAGCGGGCGAGCACACACAGTGCTTCTGCACGCTGCCCTCCCGGCTTCCAAACATTGTCAGCTCAGAAACAGCCCCAGCTAGATTTGATCTCTACAGAGATATTTTTATACATGCAATGCATTTCCCCTTCTTAAACTAATCCATACAACATCTGAATCAATTTAAAGTTTTAATGTCTACAGCATCCTTTGGCAAGGAGTTCAAAAGGTCACCAAAGCACCCGTAAGGGGCTACTGTCTTTGTTTTGTTCTGAGCTGGCTCTTACTTTCATCAGATGTTCCCAAAATGTCTCTGTTGGAAGGGAGAGTAAAGAAACCTGATTCTCTTTCACCCACTCCAGGTTGCTAATGATTACACAGACCTCTGGTCCTTGCTACCCTGTGCCATTTCTTTTGCAGAGTGAAGGCTCCTGGCTTTCTTAGTTGGTCTTGATATAGAAGCTGTTCCACACCTTTCATCATCCTTGTTGTCCCTCTCTGACCCTCTTCCACTTTAACATTCTTTCTGAGATGTCCCACTTCTGGTCTAAATTAAGATATAAAGCAGGTTTCACTTTCTCCATTCCATAGTGGTGTCCATGAGGGCATATGGGAAATAAAAGTGGTAGGAGAAAAGAGATTTGCGTAGAAAACTATGCTGGTGTTATCTATCTTCTTTGAGAGCCAGCAGCTTCTTGTCCTGTGCAACTGGGATGCTTTTTTTCTTCTTTTCTTTTCCTTCCTTCTTTTCCTCCCAGAGACTCCAGGAAGGAGAGGAGATCGGCCTTGACAGGGAACAGCAAACCTTTTAAAAAGATTATTTGCTGTGTCAGGGAAACATTTCCTTTTGTCCTGGAAGCTGGAGAGGCAGATGCCAAATGGCCTTTTGGTATAAATGATCTCTGAGAATCATCGGCTGCAGGATGCTGAGAGCTAATGGGTGAAACCACTGGATAATGTTTGTTTGACAAGAACCCATCACCAGTCATTCAGGATCTTCTTCCCAAAATTTTACATGCATTAACTGCTTCTCTCTGTGCTGAATGTACTAATTTTGGAGTGTTTCAATTTGCTTAGCCATCTTTATGCTTTTATCACAAAATATTATCCCTCTGACAAACAGTGTGAAATTGCGTGGCTGAGAAACTTTGTTGAAAAGATGTACAAATAAGAACACATATCCTTGTTCTTGCCTTTGACATTTGAGTGTTTCAAGACATGAAGACTGGAAAAGACTAATATGTACAGAACAAGAATAAAAAGAATAAGAATTCTAATGCCATCCAAAACTTGAAATTTTCAGAAGCCTTTTTACTCTGTTGCTTACAAGAAAGAACAAAGTCCAGATTAACTCAGTGCCAGCATATTCATAATTTATCTTTCAGAAAATGCACTCAAAGGAAAGACATTTGAAGATGAGACAGCTTATTTGTTATGATCTCGCATCACAAGTGATCCTCTGGTTTCATTCTATCTCTTTTTATAACACAGCTAGTATTAGATCTCACACAGTTTCCCACTTCCTAAGACACCTCAACCTAACCTATTATTACACATCTGAGCTACAGAACTTCAGATGATTATCCAAGAGTCTCACAGCAAAATAAAAAAAATCCACAAGAAAGCAAACATAAGAAATATAGGAAGAATTTCTTCGCAGAAGGGGTGATTAGACATTGGACTGGACTGCCCAGGAAGGTGGTGGAGTGAAGTCCCTGGAGGTGTTTAAGGAAAGACTGGACCTGGCACTCAGTGCCTTGGTCTGGTTGACATGGTGGTGTTCGGTCACAGGTAGGACCCAGTGATCTCAGAGGTCTTTTCCAGCCTCACTGATTCTGTGATTCTGTCTAATAAAACCTGGCAATGCCTTGTGATACATGACCACAGCGACCCCGCTGCGTCCCTCCAGCACCTCCGGTCCTCGGCGCTGTCCGAGCAGGGCGCGGCCCGGGGAGGGGCCCCGGCAGCCCCCACGGCCTACAACTCCCATGGTGCCCGGCGGCGGCGCCGCTGCGCGCGGCGGGCGCGCAGAGGCTGCNAGGGGGCGGCTGAGCGAGCCGCCGGTGCCCGTCGCGTCCGCCGACCGCCGACGCCTCGCCCGCCCTGTCCCTTCCGCCGCCGCTATGGAGGCGCTGATCCCCGTCATTAACAAGCTACAGGACGTGTTCAACACGGTGGGGGCCGACATCATCCAGCTGCCGCAGATCGTGGTGGTGGGCACGCAGGTGAGGCGGGCCGGGCCGGGGCGCGGGCGTTCACCGCCCTGAGGGCAAGGTCGGGGTGTCCATNGGGCGGGACGCCCTCGGTGCCCGCGTCCTCCCCGCACGCCCTCCGCGGCTCCTGTGCCTCACGCCCGGCTGCCCTGGGAGCGCCTCGTGCCCCGCCCGCCGCCCTTTGGCGCTTCTCCGTAGCGGTTCGAGCGGCCGAGGAGCTCCGCAGGGCTGCGGGGAGGGCCGGTGCCCCCGTCTCCCGTGGCTCCGGCCCGCACGTCGGGGGTGCGGGTGGCGTCGGGGCACCCGTGGACCGGCAGCCCCCCCAGTGCGTCAGCGTGACCGCCGTCGCTGCTCGGTCCGTGGCTTCCCTCCTCCGACCGTGAAGCGGCCGTGAAGCTAGGGCCGAATGACACGGATGTGGTAGCGGAACGGCACGCTGCAGGCGTGGATGGTTTTCTTTTGCCCCGAGGTCTTGTGCCGTTCGGACTCTGTCTTAGCTGGTGATGGGGAGCGGAGGTGAGAGGCGAGGCCGGCGACTGTTGGCTGCAACAGTTGCAACACGTGCGTGTGAGCCCGGTAATGCTCCTGGGCTCGAAGATAGCGCGGACCCTTTCGTATCTCTTCAAATGAGATGCTGCTCTTCAGCAGAACTTCTGGCAGCTGAACATGCCTGACCCGAACTGCAGCAGTCATAAGGGAGTAGAAGATGAAGAGTTAAACGGAAGTAAAACTTGAAGCTAATGGATCTCTCATTTGATTTCTGTGAAATTTAAATATCTGTTGAACGTGCTGTGCTCCTTAACAATAGCTTGCTCAGCAAAGACTTTAATACCAGCTACTCTGCACTCAGGATTTTTATTAACTTAAAACACCAGCTGTATGTGTAAATGCAGTGCAGAGGTGTGGCATTTTTCTATGTAAGATTAAAAAATCATGTTTTCCAGTTTTACTTCATGAAATATATTGAAGTGGCATTTTTTAAAAATACTTTTAAACAACTCTGTCCCAGTTACCTTTTCCTAGGAGTAAATACTTTTCATAAGTAAATACTGAGAGTTAAAACTGTATTGACATGTGTTTGCCTTCAGTAGTCTACCCATCAGTATCAATATCTATTCAGTGCTGTATCCAGGATATTTATAAACCCCCATGAATTAGCATGAAATTTCCTATCATGCCAAAACAAAGTCCTTTATGGACTCCAGAAAAATATCTAGTAAAATATCTAGCAAGCTGTATCTTGGGGTTTTTTTGTTTTAGTCACGATTGTTGGAGGGAAAGATTGTCTTTAGTGACATAGTAATTCTATAGATGGTTATTTTATGCAATTAGTTTTAGTTTAAATAAAATTTTATTAATCTATTAATTTGAAATGAGTTTATTGGAGACCAGATTTCTGGAGATGTGTCAGAGATGGCCTTAGAACTGATAGTTTTGCTGCTGGTAGCTTGCTTCGTTTTTTGTTTTGCACGTGCCTTTTAGACTATCTTGTGTCTTGCTGAAGTGCTATGTGGCCTTTAAGTTTGTTCACACAGTTGATGTATCTGTAGCCCACTGGCATATGCTGTCTTTGCTTTTTCTTTTTTGAATAATATTCACAATAAACAGTCTTGAATTTTTCACCTCCATTTTTACTTGTAGGAAACAAATGCTGCCAGTTAAGGTATCTGTAATTCTCTGTTAATTGAGTTAAGCTTTTTCCTTCCAGTTTGCCAGGTGCTTTTCTTAAATGACCTTTTTATATATTCAGCAAGGAGAGGAAAAGTGCTTTTTAAAGTAGTGTTCTCTGTTTCTTTTTCTCACCTGTTCTCTCTCTTCTTTACCCTTGTGTTGTTTTGTGCTTATGTCTTTCTCCGGTTCTCAGTCTATGCAATAAGTTAATTCTTTCTTTTCTAAAGTGTGCAGAACTAGAAGCTTCTTATGAGTCTTAATTCAGCTTTGAATATTTTCTGTTTCCCATGTTCCCTTTCCCCGCCTCTGTTGTCTGGGGTTCATTTCCTACTGCCCTTGTGCCCTGAGCAATTGAAATGCTTTAATTTTTCCTCTTTCTAGATACATTTTGGTGCTAATTGCAAATTATTTCTTGGTAAATTTTGCACATTTAGATGGTCTCTTGGACTTGTAGTGGTTTTGCTGCCACTCAGTCATGTGAGAATTCCTTCTCATTCTCCACATAAATACTGTGTAAGTTATTTCTGTGTCCTAGTACAGCGTCATTTAAGAAAACTGGGAACTGTGCTGGTAGAACTCAGAGGACACCTTCAGACTGCCAATTTTTCTTTGCTGTTTCGGGGTTTTTCTGCCATTCCCAGATAGGTGTTCTATTTTATCCCCAGTTCACTATTACAGTTCCATTTTTAGAACTGTATGACTGAAGTGAAAAAAAAAAAAAAAAAAGGTCCAGGTTAGGCATATGCTATAAAAATGTTTGTTCAATAATGCTGTAATACCCAGTGTTCTGGTTTATACAAATGCTTTGTGCTCTATATTTGTAAGGGATAATAAGGTGGTGTTGAAGTGCCTCAACCAAACACATTAAAATTACAGTAAAAAGAGGCAAGGAGAAGAAAAGTCATTTGGTGAGTTATGGCTCTTTGTATAGATAGGCAGTCTCACAAAAATTAAATGTCTACACTACAAAAGTGGGCATAAGATTTAGAATAAATTTAAGAAAACCAGCCAGACAACCAAATATCTGCCTAGAAGTGTGTAAAAATGAATTGTCTTTTTTTTTTATGCCATTAATTCTTGGAATATGTTTGGGGTTTTTAGTAGTTATCAACCTAGTTATATACAAACTTTAGTGTCAGCTTTGTAGCAAAATTCTAATACTGACATTATAAAAACACCTTGTGGGCTTTATTTGCATTTGGTAATGTTAACTGAAGTAGAGACATCGTGGTGAAATTGATGTAGCAACTGATGGAATTCACAAGTGAGATTTTGGAGTGACCTTTCATGTGTACATTTATAAAGTACTTTTGCTCAATCTTCTGTTAATGCGCTTTTGAGACTTCAAATGGAGAGGTGTAGTTTACAGTATTTAGTGTGGACTTCTGTTGGATGTTCCCCTGGGATTGGCTCACAGATGAGCATTACATTTATTTCCTTTTTTAACTGTTTGGAGTAAGTATCATGTTTGGTATTTCAATGCTAAACTACTTTTTGTTGCAAGGAGGAAGGTTTCTTAAGCTGAGGTCACAGCCTGAACACTTAAATATGTATAGGTTTATATTCTGGTAAGATAAATAGTTGGGATGGTAATTTGGCTGTTAAGAAGTTGACAGCAATGGAAAGGTAATGTACAGTCTTGGCTAGTGGGATAAGGAGATGAATCCAGCAGATGCTATCAAAGCATCCCATGTGAGAGAGACTGGCACCTTGGTCTGAAACTTCAGGTGCTCTGCAGAGCTTCTGTGACTTCCCCTGGCAGGGGAACAGAAATTTAAGCCACTTAGCTCATTCAGTGTAGCCTACATTGTGTTGGCAAAAAGCCAGTTTGAGGTGAAGGAAACTCCGGCTTGTACTGAGCAACAAGGAAAACCCTATGCCAAGCATAGCCGTGTCTTCCTCCCTCCTCTCTTGCTGGATTGTTGGTTTGATTTTTGTGGGGATTTTTTTTGTTTGCTTGCTTGTTTTGATTTTTCTTTTGGTTTTTGGAAGGTTTTGTTTTTTCTTTGGTTGTTGTTTTGTCCAAGGATGTTTCCTGGCAATTCAAGCAGATGCAAAAACCCATTTGTATCAACATTTGAATAGGGGATGTAACCAGAGCATTGCTTCTGTGCTGGCTGGGGACAGTTTGTTTTTTCTCCCAAATGTTTTGCAAACTTCCTTGTTTCATTTGGGTTTTTTTTCTTTGTTTTCATATCTGACATTTACAGTTTCTGGTTTTGGATGTAACTGTTTGCTCCTGTCAAGTCATGCCCTGACTATTCTGCTGTTTGTTTCAGACAAACAGCAAAGTGATGCTGACATTAATTAGCTGTTTACATTTACCAGACATAATATCAATGTTGCTGCTGATAGGATATAGCGCAAACAGCATTTAGTGTTGTGGTGTTTCTTTTCTCTGATGGGCTCCCCGTGTTTCTGAGCAGCTGAACTTTTTGGGTCATGAAGATTTCTGTGATTGAAAGGATGGCATTTTCACTGTTTCTATCTGCAGACTTCATATGAATTAAAGTAAAATGACAGGTCTAATAACTCAATCCTGCATTTTAGCATTTTGGTTCTTAATATAAAAGCACTATTAAACACCATTTAAAATAAGATACTAATTTTGTTGTTTGCAAATGCCTGGTTATTTTGGAAGAGTGGAGAGTGCACAGAATTCACAGTTGTAGAAGGATGTGGATAAAGAAGTCTTGCGCTTCTCTTTTTTTGTTTTGTTTTTTTGTGTGCTTTGTTTTGCTTTCTCACTAGTTTTGATGTTTTACTGCAAGGGCCCTGTTCATATTGTGATTGGCAATTGTTTTTCTTGAAAAACCTGTATTTGAATTAGACCAGGTGAATCTTGTATGTTGTCCAGGGGGCACAGTGCAAAGGAAACATATTTTCAGGAAGATGGAGGGGAAGAGTATTAAAACAGACAGCACAGGCATTTGTTTTTCACAATCTGGAGAGAAAATGGCTGTGTAGTTCTTGGAAAAGATTTATTCGTGTAGTAGCCAGAAGGTTGACTAACTTAGAGATTTGGGGTTTGGGTTTTTGTTAATACTGTTGTTTAGAAGTTTTAAAATTTGAATATGCAAGTTGGCTTTATTTTGATTCTCTTTACTGCAAGTCGTGATATTTTATATATTTTATATATACTTTATATATTTATATATATACTTTTTATATATTTTATATATACTGCAAGCAGTATATACAATAGTATGTGAGGTCAGGATATCTGGCTTGTGAATGTGAATCTTCAAATACCACAGTTCCGTGATGTAACTGGGAGTCTGTAACTTGTTTGTACTTAGATGAGGCATTTTTTTCTTAAGTGAATTATTGGAGGGCTTTGGGAATTGATGTACTGAGGGAGAAAACATCTGCTAATTATTGCTGTATTTGCTGTTGTTTGGCACGTGTCTACAGTTAGATATGGTGTAAATGTGGGATTTCTGAAGAATTTTGACTGAGCTGTGCCCGTTCTGGCATTCCTTACTACTTGTACATAAGCTGTTTTATGTGGAAGTAGTTCCTGTGACTTCGAATCTCTCCCTGACTTATTTGGGAGAGCTCTCTATTCAAGTAAATGGGGAACGCCCTGCAGGAACAACAGTCTTCTGGTCTGGACAAGATCTTGCATGCATTTTGCAACAGTGAGCCATGCATTATGCTGGTTTTACTGCTTTCTCAAGTTGAGATCAGCCTGTTGTCTCTTTTGCATCTTTTAGAAGTGTTATTTTGTTTCAAACAATGTCTTAAAATAATTCATTTGGCCTGCTTATAGCTTTAACATTCTTTTTTGATTAGTAAATAATTTTTAAAATTTGTTAGCTGTTTAGAACCAGCCTAGCTCGAGGCATTCCTAGCTTGAATAGGAAGATTTTGTTATAATTGTTGTTCCAACCAAAGCAGCTCCCTTGTGGAACTGCTCTGAAATTGCATGTGTACTCACCTTTTATTCCAGAATAATTCATATTTGCAAAAGAAGGAAAGAAAAAAAATACTGCTGCTCCTTAGTTATAGCGGGCTGAACTCTTCTGGGATGGTTACTGCAAATAACTTTTTAAAGCACCAGTGTGGGTAATGTTCCTATGGATGAGATCCCAGCACGATGCATTAGCTTTTATTTCCCAATGATAGAATGAAAATTTAGGAAATTCTGTATGTATGTATTGCCAAGAGCATGATTTACCAGCAGGACTTTTATACTTCTTGTATGACAGAAACTGCAAAATTGCCACCATTTCATCTCAGATGTCAAAGCAGATGCATTGCTTTCCTTAACAGAACTCTTCAGGAATTAATATGTCTCATTGAGAAGTCTCTCTTACTTCCCAGTTCCTTACTGTCATTCTCGAATGTTTGCATTGTGCCACTTCAAAAGTCATAGGGAATTCTGAAATCACTGCCTGTATTTTCTTGTGCTGTCCTGTTGTGTTGCAGGAGTTCTTTGTAAATTAGGATCAGATATTAGGGTCCTGAGGAAAATCTGCCTGATCTGCTACTAAAGGTTAGAGTTTGTTAATGCTTTTCTGGACCCATTGTTAAATGAATTTATGGATTTCAGTCCATGCTTGAAATTATGATGAGCATTTCAACGAGATGACAAGTGTAATGCTTCTGCAGACTCCTTCCTAAAAATTTCTTTGGTAATCAGTATTAGTGTCTGTCTACATCTGTTGAATGAAGGACTGGCTGAACTGACTTTGTGTTCTTAACAAACCCATATCCCTTGCTTCCCCCTCACTGGCAGAACAAGATCAGCTTTGTGTTTACTGCCTTCCTCACCGTGTTCCCAGACAATTCTTGGTAATGGATGCTGAGGAGTCCAGATTAAGAAGTGCGTCATTAGATAATTGTATTCCAACAACAGATTGCTTTAGTTGGGAGTGTAATGCAATTTGAAAGAATTGTAATGTTTCATGTAGTGTGTTTGCAAAGGATCCAGATCGTTCCTTCCCCATCCAGAGGTAACTGGGAGTGATGTAAGACACAGTGGTTTACTTCTATACGTAGCTTGGTGTGTGCCCATTTTAGCTTCCTGCATTACCACTCCTCTGGAAAGACTAAAGAGCAGCAGCGTGCAGCAGCTTGTCCCATGGATTTTGGTTTCCTTTAATGATGAGGTTCTTAATAAGGATTCCAGCTTTTTATTGCTATCCTTTATGTGTTTGGATTATATGTTTGTGAGAAGCCACTTCATCTAAGTCTGATCTCCAGCCTTTTGAGACTGAGTGATCATTTTCCCCATGTCTAAGAAATCTTGCTCAAGAGATCGCAGAATCAGCAAGATTGGAAGAGACCTTCAAGATCATCTAGTCCTACCATCAACCCAGCATAATCACCCCTAAACCATATCTCCAAGTGCCACATCCAAATCCCTCTTAATGTTTGAAATATTTTTAATTAATGAAATGCTGGTTTTCTTTGTTTTTTTCTTTTTTCCAATGCAGCAGATGAACCTTTATCATCTCTCATTTTTTTGCTTAGGCATTTCACTTGTTTTAAGTAAGTTTGTTGAGAAGTGGTTTGTTATTTGTCACTGTGAAGTTTGTTTTTCCACAGTCTGTAATATCAGTAGTTCTTCAGAAGTCTGCCAGAACAGGAGCTCTCTCAGGGAGGCTTGCAGACCTAGTTCATGCTTTGGTCAGGTTGTTCTTAAGTTATTTGGTAAAAGTTCAGTGCCCAATGGTCTGTTATAAGCTGCTTACAGGGAAGGTGCCCAGAGTTTGTTTGGAGAAGGACAGTTGAGAAAAAAAATATTAATTACTTTCTAGGGGACTCTTTTGAAAGAAAAACAAATCTTAATAAGGCTGTGTTTCTGTTTGACCCTGCTCTTTTTCCAAGTCTTTCTAGACCATTGATCTCACTGCTGTCAAATTTGATTTAGATTTACTTGGAAAAATATACATAATCTGCATTGGTGTGTTACTTGCCTATTGAGAAAAATGATATTTTTGATAAAACATCTTTTTTTTTTCTGTGCCAGAAAGCATATACAATGAAGTGGTACAATAAAAGAAGGCTTTCATTTGTTGCTGTTCAAACTTTCTAGGGGTTTGGCCTTGTATTTTAATATTCTGTAGTTCTGCATACAAGTCCTATTTCAATAGTTTATAAAGCTTTCATGTAATATATTCATGTCTTGTTTTACTGCACTAGTAGAAATGTACTGTCTGATAGTAATGTGTTGCTTGACCTCTGACCTATTTTTTGTTTGTGGAAAAGTCACCAATCTCATGAAATATGTGACATTTAAAGATATTCATCACTTCTTTTATATCATGTTATGCTAGGTTATATACTCATAATTCACTTAAAGTCTCAAATCTGTTATTTCAGAACTGGTGGGAGTTCTGAGTGGAGGTTCTGTAGCAGTTACATAATGCACATTCCAGCTGTCAGAAGCATCTGTTGGTTTCCTTTTTTTGCTGTTTGTTTGTTTGTTTGTTTTTTAACAAGAGAGTTGTTTAGTAGTTGCATTAATACAGAAACAGGTCCTAGATGGTGGCAGTGACTGTGAGAGCAGGTTTTCTCATGGCATGCCCATGTAGACTTTCCAGCTGCAGAAGGCTGGAAGAGTTTAATACAGTTTTATTAAAAAGACAAAATCTTCTCAATCAGACTGAGTATTATGTTGACATAGCTGGGTCTGTTGTTTATTGTTAGTTTTAACATGGTACTTGTCTGGAATCACTTTTAAAACCCAGGTTTTCACAGCTGCTTGTTGGACCAGTTGTGAATCTTATACGAAAGTCCTGCAGGAGAACATTTTAAAATGTAGACTCTCGAAGAGTATTTGTAATTTCACAGCCTTTAAGTATTTCCCAACTTCTTACAATTTGTTATGTAAATACTTGAATATATATATAGAGAGAGAGAGAGTGTGGAATGCCATGAAACGATGTTTGTTTCTATGTTTAAGATGTAAAACAGTGTCTGTACTTACCAAGCTGATACAATACATTATACAAAAAAAAAAACCAAACCCAAAAACCAACCGAACAAAAAAAACCCAAACAAAAGCCCTGCACCCAACCAAACCTCAAACTGAAAGGAATATAACATTGTAGCAGCCTAATGTACTCAAGTATACATCGTTAAAATATGTTTGTGTAATGCTGCTGCTGGTATTAATACAGCCAGCCCATGTTAATTCTAACAAATACTAACAGAGGCTTAAATTCCTCAGTTTACAAAGTAAAGTTTTACTTCAAGATGTTGGAAAATGAGGTAGCACAAGACATAGAATTTCCTTCTGAGCATTATAAAGGAAAGCATTTTTTTCCAAAAATGTTTCTGAAGAGTTTGGTATTTGTAGTAGAAAATGTTAAATAGGGGATTAATTTTTCTGAAATGCATTATGTGTTCAGTTTAACCTTAAGAGATAAAAACCATGGGACACTTACAAACCATGTAGCTAGCAATCTGTTCTGAGTATCCCAAGCAGGTTTAGGCAGTTACTGGCTTGTAGCAGCCTTGTATCCTTCAGTGCCTGTGCAGCGGCACTGCGGTGTTTGCGGGGAGTCTGTCATACACTCTTGCGGGCACTCTGTAGCAGAGGACAAAACAGAGCACTGTTTGCAGGCCACATGAAAGCAAACTAGAATATCACAGCATTTTTATGTTTAAGAAAGTAATGTAGCTGTGTTCCACTTTTCAGAGCAGTGGAAAGAGTTCTGTGTTGGAAAGTCTTGTGGGGAGGGATCTGCTCCCACGAGGTACTGGAGTTGTCACCCGAAGACCCCTTATTCTGCAGCTGGTGCACGTTTCCCCAGAGGATGGTCGGAAAGGAGCTGGAGATGAAAATGGTAAGTGTGATCCAAGAATGTGTTTTGCCATTTTGGAAAGAGAATTCAAGTCTTTCTTGTTTTTTTAAATGAAAAATCACTTGCTGTAATCTTAAAACTCTAGTATGCTTTTTAAAATTTACTTGGAAGAAAACACAGCTGTTGTCACATCTGTTTTGTCCATTTAGCAAATGTCATGAAGTCAAAATCTTCTGGATATTCAAAATACCTTTAAATGTTTTAAGCTTTCCTGTTCTTGGGAATTTCTTTTGAGAAAAATAGGCCAAAGAAAGCATTTTGGTTATAAAGATAATTGTCTAGAATATAGAGAACATGATTTTCTTGTGTGTGTTTTTTGTCCCCTCTGCTTTTGCTGAATAATTAAGGTATTTCATTGAGAGGGTGATGAGTATGAGGGTTTTTATAAGGAGGGTAGGAAGTAGGTAAATTATGAATGGAGAGGAAGAAGGAGAAAAGAAAACAAACTTGGAGTAGATGCAAACAGAATTGAATCGACATGTTCTGTGGCTTACAGGTGCCACCCTACTGGGCTGCACTGAGAGACTCCAAGTGCATCAAGCATAGCACTTTAAATCTTCTGAAGCTGTTTAGTTTGAAGCTTGTCTTCTGTACTGCTTCTCTTTTATCCTTCAGCAGATCAAGAAAGTGATCTCAGTTGTCCCTTGGGAGTTTCAATGCTTATTTTATACCAACTAATGCTCCTGATCTTAGGAAGGAGCAGCAGGGGCGTATCCACCTTCTGATTGTAAGACAAATCTTAGCTTTTTTATGTAGTCATTAACAACTGCACAGGCTTTTGTTGGTGTGATAAATTTGGGACTATAATTACTAATTCTCATTGTGTTCAAATTTTTCCTAATTTGTTTCTACCAATAGTAAGTCAAAGTATCAGAAGTTCTTTACAGTATTGGTTTTCCTGTAATATTTATGGTCTTTGGTTTCTGAAGGACAGTTACTAGTATTGTGCTGTTTAAGCTCCAATCTTAATTATTGTCACAAGCAGAGAACACAGGATTCATAAGAATTAGCCTGCAAACCATGTAAGAAATTGTAGGGACAATTCAGGCTGGAAATGATCTCAGGACACCTCTAGTCCAGTCTCCTCAAAATAGGGCCAACTCTGAACTCAAGACCAGGTAACTTGGATCTTTATCTGTTTGGGTCTGAAAACTTCCAAGCATTTAGTCTCAGTCTTTTTAGAAATGACACATTTGATGTCTTTAAATGCAGTTTTACATTGCTTGTATTGTGCAGTGTATAGTTTGTATTTCTAGAACTTCTCAGAATGCTTGGATTCTGAGTTGTAGGGTAAAATATTATCTTCTTCTTCTTTGCAACTTTACAGGTGTAAAAGGAGGTTTTGTAATTGGAGTATTCTGAGTCAAGGCAGAGCCCTTCTGTTGTAGGTTGCATTTGATCTGGGGATTTGGATTTTAAATTTAAAATTCATAAGGATGTTGGGCTAAATTGTAATTTGTGATGCCCACTTAGATTTCTTTTTGGGAAAACAGTCAATATGCAAGACGTACATTTTATAATCTCATCTTGTTCCTCCGAGAGAGATGTAGGCTTGTTTGGTAAAAACAGAGAAACCTTTATGATTTACCAGTTGAGTTTGAAATGTCTCTTCTTTCCAAAACCCAGGCAAATCATGGTCTAGATGGTGGTGTCACTGCTCTGGTTTTGCTTTTGTTCAGATTGTGGTGTTATAGCTGAGAAGATAGGATCGAGTAGTTTGGAAAGAAAAAGCATGACAACCTCTTGTCCTGGCTGTGCTGTGTAACATTGTAATAAGTGACATTAGAGGTCTATTTTTAGAGGTAATTTTATTTGTAATGAGGTGGATGTTGAGGTAGGGTTGAATATGGATTTGGCATTTTCCAGAGGGAAATAGTTGTGCAGAAAAGGATTTTATCCAGATGAGGGATTTCTTCTTTACAAATTGAATATTGGACAAGAGTGTACCGGTCTTGGCATGCTGCTTTCTGAATGCTGGCATTGAACTCTCTGTACACACAGATACTTTTATACAGCTGTCTTTTCTCTTTTGACTTCTGTTTTGTGATTGTCACCTGTATCCATCCTAATGCTTGCTCTATTAGAATTATATATTAACGCAGCCATTTCAAAATAGCTACTACTCTGTGGTTCTTACAAGCTGAAGTTTTATCTCTGTTGGAGTGTTGGCATCCAGAAAGCTTCCCAGTTTTTAACACAAAGCACTTTTGACTGCTGTGCTATTCACTCAAGGAGGGACAAATGATACGCTTGTACTATGGTCACTGCAATAAATCAAGAGAGTCAGAAAATACCAGAGATAAATTTTCAATTAAATGTGAAGTTCTGTATCTTTATAACATGGTATTTCAGGCTGATCTGTATATTCTGCAGAGAATGTGTGTAATTTGATGTGAAGGAAATGTTCTTACCATGCTTTTGCTGTTTATTGTTGGCCTGTAGTGATTCAGCACATATGGTGTGTTTGATGTGGTGATACCACACTGTGGTGTTCTCTGATCAAATTGCAAGAGAAGCAGCACTTATCAGAGAACTGGGCCTGGTCTTGTGAATTATTAAATTGGTCTTGCAGTGAAGACCTATAATGGTAGTTCAGAAATGGAAAATAAGAGAGAACATACCAGTGGCCAAGTAGTAAATACTTATAGGTTCCTTTTTTTCGTTTGTTCCAGGATAGGAAACTGAACATTGTTCAAATTCTGAACAGACAGAATGATACAGAACACAGGAATAATTAATACAGATCCATTGCTTGATAAATCAACACTGTGTTGTCAGCCTTTTGCTCTCTACTGCAGATAGGAATCTCTTACCCCTAGCTCCTCCCAGACAGTGTGGCCTGCTTCACTGGACTTGGCTTTGTAGAAGCACAAGAGAGAAAGAGCTTTGCCTTAAAAATGATTGCAGTCTAGTTGGTGTCAAGGATGGGAAAAATGGTACAACATACAGAAGGGATTGGAAGAGGTGCACGTTTTCCTCACNTTTTTTTTTTTTTAATTTAGAGAAAGAGAGCTAGGAAAGGATGAGGTGATAAAACTTGGGGGAAAAGAGTACAGATGGTCATCTTCTAGGTTCAGGAGCTGTGAAGATATCAAAACTAGAAAGCTTGGAAGTTAGTATTTGGAAAGTTCTCAGTGCCATGCTGCAGGAAACCCTCTATGGTGGTGGCCTTTTGTGACTCTCAGCAGCTTCTCTGTGCTTGCATTGTAAATGAATAACATTTCTACTGCTTTAGAAAGGGAGAGGAGATACACGAATAACTGAAGTCAGTAATCTTTGTATTGTATTGAGCTTCTTAAAGGAGTGTTATAGAGTAGGACATAAGAAGTACAATTTGGTGGAGGGCAGTCCTGTGAAAAATCAAGTAATATGTGTGCTTTTCTTGTGTATTAATTAAGGTTTTCAGGTCTTACTACAGGATATGGAAAACTAGAAAAGTATAGACTGTTGATTTACTCGAGAGATGTGGGAGGTTTTTAAAAAGCAGGATATGTTTGTCCTTAAGAGCTGCTGTTGTAATAATTTCTTGTAATGGGTAATATTGGATTTCATCATGACCAAAGTGTCATTTCCTCACACCTTTTATCTAGCATTTAATCTTTAATGTAGTCAGGTGATTAATTCTTCTGACAGTATTGCCTGAAAAGCTTCCAAAAAGTAACATAACTGGGGGAAGACTGATTTACCAGTTAAATGAGTGATAAAAAACATTCTACATGGAAACCAGAACAGTGGGTTGCTGACTGTAGGCTAATTAAAACACTTTCTCCTTGCCTTG
Source organism: Cnemophilus loriae (assembly GCA_013397755.1). Taxonomy (NCBI): domain Eukaryota; kingdom Metazoa; phylum Chordata; class Aves; order Passeriformes; family Corvidae; genus Cnemophilus; species Cnemophilus loriae. The sequence goes on along the minus strand of VZTF01007564.1, from coordinate 1,767,419 downwards.
AGCATTGTTACATTTAGAGAAATGCAAATCCTTCCTCCTTTCCTAAAAAACTCCCTTCTGTTAAATTAGATCTACTGGGAAACTTTTCCGTAGGTGTTAGCAAGTTAAAATGCAGTGTCTCTGACCTGCGTGCGTCTTTTTAATACTTATTTTAAGAAGCTTATAGATAATACTGAAAAAATTTATTTATACATAGAACTAAGCCTAGTACCTAGCTGCAAATGCCCATGCCACCAGAAAGAGAATAATTTAAGACTAAAACAATGTCTGAGAAGGAAATCATCTCCCGAGGAGGGGCATAACCCAAGAGTACTTGGTCCATATCTTTCAAATGTAACAGTGGCAGTATCTTGCTGTATATTTTTCTTCCTGGCTTTAGGCCTATCTACTCCCTTAGAGTCAATTTTTAAGAGGAGATGAGTAATACAACACTGAACATACTGTAGTTTCTTCCTCTATGTGCATTTTACTTTATTTCCTCTGAACAGTAAATAAACTAAACTTGTTAAATCACCTGGAATGGAGGAACCCTTTCATTTTGCACTTATTTTGGAGACTGGTATGTCATTTTGCCTATTTACCAACCAAGACAGACAAAAGCTTTTTCTTAATGATGTTTTTTTCATAGCTCCTGTGCCTGCAGAACAGTAGGGATGAAAGCTTGCTTTTTAAAAGTTTTTTCTTAATGGTTCCAGTCCATCAAAATCATATTTGTATTGACGATACACACACCTTTGACTGAGCAAGACACCAACTCTCCAGATGGACTAAGCTTTTTGAACAGATGAGTTGATTATTGTTATGCTACCTGCATTTTGTACCAAACAGGCACGAACCAAAAATGTCTTCACCAGTTTGTTTTGCTTCTTGCACTTTCAGGGTGTTGTACAGGCATCACAGGAAAATAAGGCTGTAAATTCATCAACCCTTCAATAAGAAGTTGGTTTTTTTTTTTTTTTTTTTTTTTGGCAATGGAATTTCCATAAATACTTTGAAAAAATTAAAAGTTGAGAAGGGTAATGCAGATGTTGTCTCTTCTTAAATCTGTCTCAGAACTAATGTTATTCTTTAATTGAGTCTTAAAAATATTGATGCACAGCATCAGATTTCCTTCCCATACAGTAACACTACTTCCAATGACATTAAAAATGTTTCTTTACTCTTTCTGGTTCTTGCCATGAGTAAGTTATGAGAAACGTATTTCGCCAAAGAAGTTCAACTTTGTGGAGCCCAGTGGTGCTGTTTTCTGTGCTCGGATAAGAAAATACTTTGAGCTGTTGGAATTAGGTGAATAGCAATAATAGTCATCATCAAGTAAACTTTGTTGTATAGAATATCGGATTAATATGCATCGTTTATATGTGTTTAGTTAAGGTCTTATTTCTGTGCATATTGTTAATGTTACTCATCAATACTAGACTAGCATGCACATCTGTCTTCATGCGTTTGTGCTCTTTGTAATAGAATCTGGTACTGAAAGTGAATCAAATGCTATATTAAATATGATTAAAAATGTTAAATACCATTCAATGCTGTTTCTCTTTAACTGCAGACCCTGCTACATGGAAAAATCCAAGACACCTTTCTAAAGGTTGCCTTTATCCACTTGCTTTTTCTCCCTACACCTAAAGTGCATGCTTATATATACTAATCACATTCATTTCATGCCACATTATTGTTGATTACACTTTTCCTTTTTCACTTCAGCTACTGTGGTGATTATTTTGCTGAGTCTTGTGATCGGATTGATTTTCAGTTTTCTGACCTTGTTGCAGTAGAATGAGATGATTTTTGCTTTTCTTCTGTGCTGTTGCTGCTTCATAGAACTTCCTGCACTTTTGATTCCCAAATCCTAAAAAAAAAAATCTTTGTTGATCAGTTTTGTTAAATTTCAACTTAAATGAAAAAAATCTTTTGAAAGATTACTTGATTGTAGGTAAACTGTGTTTGCCAGAAGGCCAGATTTCTTGCAGAGCAGATTGCTGTGTCAAGGGAGCACAGAGGAAATGACCCCGAACTAAAAATTGGAAATGGGACTTTCCCCTAATACTTGGAAACCTAATAGTGAAAGTGTGAATATCTTGCAGTGTGACTCAAAGTGCTGCCTGTGCTACAAAGCAGGAATTGAACAAAACCTCCTTTGCTGTTTCTGGGGCTGCTCTTGTATAATCCTCAAGTAATTCTGGACTTCAGTGGTGACTGACAAGAGTGAAGATGTTTGGTCCTTGACAGATTTGGGAAGAGACATGTTCTCCTAAGGCTTCTTCGTTATGCAGAATTCTTATGTATTTTCTGTTTGCTTGCTTTTAGTCCTACAGGTTTTTCTAACTTTTTCTTTCAGCTATAATTCGATCTGACTTGCATGGTTTAAAAAAAAAGATGCTAAAAGCTACACTTTTTTTCCCCAGGTTTTTAAGCTATTGCCAAGAATTCTTTTATTTTCTGTTTATATTTCAAGCTGATATTCAGTGAACTAGACCATTTCTGAAAGATTGCAGGATAGATGATTGGCTCAGTCACAGTTAGGAAAGTGAACCTTGTGTGAGACAAATTAGACATAGTAGTGAGGTGCAGTGTTTCAATAGACAGAATCATAAATGTATTTATACTGAGCTATTTAACATCTAACTGTAGAAAGCTAACTAATTTTTCTTTTGCTGCTTAAAAAAAAATCCCATAGTTTTCAGTGAAAAGGCCTTGGTAAAATGTTATTGAAACATCTACTTCTTTCTCATGTATCAATTTTTGTTTTCAGAGGTGGATGCTGCAGAATGGGGTAAATTTCTTCATACCAAAAATAAGGTATGTTTACTCTTTTGATGTAGTAGCAGAGTCATAAATATGTTAACGTATATATACTTAATTCTGTTATCTCTTCCCTTGACTTTCCTGAAAAGAAGATGGTTATTGGCATTATTATGCCTGCTGTACTGTGTGGCAGAATACTGACGATTTTGTGTTTTGCTTTTTATGAGTAGAAAACTTTTGAAAACATAAAATATCTGTCGTGTGGGTCATTGATTCTGCTGAGTTATCATGGTCCTTTTTGGGTTATTTTGTTGATTATTCTATTTTGTGCATTGCCAAAATTAGAATGGACATCACAAAGACAAGGATAGGTGTAAGCAGAAGTCATTTCAGTCCACTGAAGAATTGGCTACTTCAGAGGTTTATTAGAAAGCTGTGAAAAAGAAGGAAAAGCCTCATGTGCGTCAGGGTCAAGGAGCAGAAACTGAGATGACCTAGCACTTCAGGAAGAGAGTCAAAGCTTAATTCTTGCTTCAAGAAAGTAATATTTTTGTTGGCAGATAATTAATATAAGCGTTAATTACTCTAAACTGATCTCCTCACCTTCTAGGCAGTGCTAGAAATTGAAGGAAAGCTAGAGAGGAATATAGAGGGAACCAGTGCAAGGGTAGCTCTGTGCTAACTTACTATGCATTGGTGGCTGGAGAACAGTTTTTACAAGAGTGGAAAAATTTGAAAATGAAATTGCCCTTTGTCCTCTTCAAGATGAGAAGTGGTTTAGGCTACATGTTGTTTATTAACTTGAAAGCATTACAACTAGACTCAAAATGGAATTAAGTGTTTGGAATTCACTTTAGGTGGACACAGATTAATAACTTGTGTCTGACATTGGTTGTAAATGCTAATAACTGCCATCTCACAGAATTAGTCAACAGATTAAATATCAATTTCTGTAATTTTTAGCAGTAATGATTCCTGCTAGCATCACCTTAAGGGCTAATAGAAATTCTTATATTTTTTTTTTCATGTTCTGTATACTTACAGAGTTTTTTACCATCTCTTGGAGAAGAGAATGTTATATTGGAGTTAAGTAAGTGAATGCTGTCTTTGATTTTTAAACTTTTTTTTCTTTCTTCAGATCTATACAGATTTTGATGAAATTCGTCAGGAAATAGAAAATGAAACAGAGAGGATTTCAGGAAACAATAAGGTAAATCCTGTGCTGTCCATCTGTTGTCTTGCTATTGATTTTCTTGCTGCTTAAACCTTTCTTAAAGAGTATTGGCAGCTAGGAGTGAAAAGCATTTAACTGTCCTAATGAAGAACATGGTAATGCTGCTTGCTATCTTGAGACTTTTTCACTGTGTTCATGAGATAAAAGGCAGAGAATTGTTGCTTTACTTCAAGATTCTGTAATAAAAGTGCAAAAAATAAACTTTCAGTTAAACTTCCTTTCATTTTTCTACATACCTGGCCTCATGTGTAATTATAAAATTGGCTGCTTCCAAAGACAAAATAATTAGTTGACAGATGTGTTTGGCTTTTCTTCCTTGCTGTGTGTTTTAAGGTACGTGGTGAAAGAAAGGTTTCGTAGTATGAAACTACAGCCTTTGGATTTTCAAATGATGCATTTAAATAATCCAGGGCAGTAATTATTACTTCTTATTAATGTATTTCTAGGGGATCAGTCCTGAACCGATTCATCTTAAGATTTTTTCGTCTAATGTTGTAAATCTGACTCTTGTGGACTTACCTGGAATGACAAAGGTAAGATGCAGAATGCTCCTCTTCTGACTCAGTGTGTATTTTTGAGTCAGGTGTGCCTGTTCACTCTTTGCCCTTGTTCTGTGTTCTTAGATAAACTGCTTTCTGTAGGTTAAGTAGTGTTGTATAAATTTGACATGTCGCTGTCTTCTGGTGTAAGAGTGGGGTTTCTGATGCTCTTTACTGATGTAAGAGATAGATTTGCTTATGTTTTTCCTCTCTCTAGATATAAGTGATGGTAGGTGTGTGGGCTGCATGTTCCTTTTCATATAAGAGGTAGCACTCCAGGTCTCAGAGCTGTACCTGCAGATATATGAGTATTTGGCAACTTGGAAAATGTTTTCCACATTGTTTCTCCAGGAGTTGCTATGTGTATTTTGTGTAAGAGGCTGTATAAAGTGAGGATACCCTAGGAGAAATGCTCAGATCCTGTTTGTTCATGTTCCATATGGAATAATTTTCTGAGACATGAAGATGACAAGATGACTTCTTCCCCTCCCCATGCACATATGCACACCCCACTCTGCCAGTTGTGCACGTGCTTCTTGGACACCAAGCCTCATGTACGCATAAAGACACAATTTTGAACAGTACCATATGGTTTTTTCCTCCAGGTGCCTGTTGGTGATCAGCCTAAGGACATTGAACTTCAAATAAGAGAGCTCATCCTTCAGTTCATCAGCAACCCCAATTCCATTATCCTGGCAGTCACGGCTGCTAACACAGACATGGCCACTTCCGAAGCACTGAAAATAGCTCGGGAGGTGGATCCAGATGGTAAGCACCAAGGCAAACTGGATGCTGTAATTCAACTTCTTTTTAAAACTCAATCCTAAAATAAAACTGAAGTTGTTTGGGCAAAATATAGTAAGAAAAGTAAATGTCACCACATTTCCTAGAAAATATGATTTTTTATGTGTGCTTAAAGAGTTCTTGCTGCATGCTCTGCAACTCAAGAGAGTGCTGGGATGAATTAAAAAGTAAGAGATTTCTGGCTTGCCAGCAGGCCAAGTAACTATTCTAGTAGTCATGGAGTCACTTTTGTTTCCACAGCAGCAAAATGGTATTAAAGAATGTTGGGGGTTTTCAGAGTTTTAGTAGTTCACAGTGGTCTGTTAGGGTGACTTCATCCTTTATTTTCCAATGTTGTTTCTTTCAGTAGAGAAAATATGCCACCCTGCAGCTAGTAATTGACTGTCTAGCTGTTAGTTTAGTGACTTTTAGTAAGGATGACATTAATTTTGGTGCCCTGTATTTATGTGGGAGAACTGACTGATTTAATGGAGAAGGAAGATTATCATTTTATGTTTACGTAAGAACTTTGAAACAGATCCGAAGCTACTGGCTGCCTGCTTCTTGCTTTTGCAAAGTGCTGTTGGTACCATTGACTAACAAATGGCACTGTGGGATTTGAAAGAACATGGATTAATACACTTGGAAAATAGGTATGCAGAAATTAGGCTAAAATTTAGTGTTGGTACCCTCAAATTTTTCTTTCCATAAAATGTAACATTTCTTGATTGTTTTCAGACTCCAGGTCTGCTTTGGCTTGTAGGCCACATAACCTTGAGGGAAAACCTCTTTTGGCAGTCTGCTCAGTTAAACTGCCCTGGTTCAAGAGAGCAGACCCCTTTTATTTTACCCCTGTAAAAATGATCAACAGTGTCTTTTGGATCACTTCCCAAAATTCTGAAACTTAAAGGTCTAGAGTGGCAGATCATGTTGCAGGTTCTGCAGGAGTAATGCTATGTAATGAGAACCTGCAGTACTAAAGTAGGTATGCTCTCACGGAAGTTTCAAGACCCAAGAACCTACTGATTTTACTGAGATCCTGGCTTATTTTTTTAGACACAAAAAATGTGTTATATTTTGAAGTAAAAGTTCTTGACACTTTTTTTTTTTCAGACCAAGAGCTCAGGAAATATTAAGGTCCCAGACAAATCTTGTGTGTGTTAGCCTACTGGTTTAGATGGGCAGTATTTACCTATTTAATGAATTTAGGTCACTATTTCTCCACTTTGCTGAATAATGAGTAATGAGTTTTAGTTACTCTGATCGAATCAGAACATCCCTGTGAGTGTTTTCCTTTTGGTAGGTCGAAGAACCCTTGCTGTTATCACAAAGCTGGATCTCATGGATGCTGGCACTGATGCTATGGATGTGCTTATGGGAAGAGTGATTCCAGTGAAACTTGGCATCATTGGAGTAGTGAATAGGTCTGTGTGGGCACATTGGTGCTATTTTTAAAACTGCTAATATGAAGTAATGCTTTCTGCTTTTTTAGCCATGGATATAGCTTTAAGAATAAGGTGACAATGTTGAAATAAACTTCTGTATAAGCAAGTGAGGAGCTTGTTGCTCACTTCTCAAAAGCCTTTGTGCTTCCACTCAGCCAACTGCTGATGTAGAGAGGAGTAGAGACACTTCTAAAAGAACTGTAGTGTCACCACTTCTGCGGTTGGCCTTCATCTTGAGGGGTGCTTCTGGTCAGCTGTTCACATTAGCTCTGATCCAGTGCAGGTCCTGTATATATTAGTCCTAACTGCATATGGCTGTGGTACTGTTTGCTGTATTTTTTTTACATTACTTAGGTGAAATCTCATGTAGTTTAGGTAAAAGCATTGCTTAGTCTGTGTATAGTTGCTACCAATACCGATTTGTTGACTATGCTGCATGGAGCAACAAATAAAAACCTTTAAAGTCTAAGGAAGGTGAGTTAAGTGTGTAAAGCAAAAACCAGTTGTTAAGTGTTCTGTCCAGAAAAGCAGAAGTGTAAATGATTTTTACTTTACATCCATTAACTAGTGTGTAACTCTGCCTTTTACCTTCAGGAGTCAGTTGGATATTAACAATAAGAAGAGTGTGGCTGATTCCATTCGTGATGAGTATGGGTTTCTTCAAAAGAAATATCCTTCCCTTGCCAATCGAAATGGAACCAAGTATCTTGCTAGAACACTGAACAGGTATTACTTGAAGATATAAACTGATGTGTTAGACGTATGTGCAGACCTTTCTTTCTACCCTTAGTGTCTCTTTTGGTGCTGTACAGTAATGCATTAAAGAAAACTCTGGTTCCAAACTCTGGGTCTCTCAGTTTCTGAATTTACTGTAATTTTCCCAAGTAAATGTTTTCCTTTGGTGATTATTTTGCGTCTCTTCTCTGTTTTGATGTAAGTGATAAAGCTGAAACTTTTCCTTCCTTGTAAGACTGTTTTCTATTTTTAGACTGCTGATGCACCATATTAGGGATTGCTTGCCAGAACTGAAAACCAGAATTAATGTTTTAGCTGCCCAGTACCAGTCTCTACTGAACAGCTATGGGGAACCTGTTGAAGACAAAAGTGCTACTTTACTGCAGCTGATCACCAAATTTGCCACAGAATATTGTAACACTATTGAAGGAACAGCAAAATACATAGAGACTTCGGAGCTGTAAGTACAAGTATTTTCCTGGAATATTGCCTGAGTGGTTAGGTTGACCCAGTGGCTCTTACTGGCTCTCACTGGCAGTATTACTACAGTGGACCGTAACATACTCAAAAATGTTTAAATTCAAGCAACTGTAAAAGATGTTTACAATGAGAGCTTTCTTCTTGTTTGCTACTTCAGTTATTATTTACTTCTTTCAGATGTGGTGGAGCCAGAATCTGTTATATTTTTCATGAGACTTTTGGAAGAACTTTAGAATCTGTTGACCCTCTGGGTGGCCTTAACACAATTGACATTCTGACTGCCATTAGGAATGCCACTGTGAGTGTTCTTCTGTATTTCTGAGTGTTGTGGCTGTATGTTAGATAGGAAGCTAAGGTTTAATTCTATATAAGGGACACAACTTTGAAATGGTTCAGTGTTTTCCTGACAGATTTGGTTTCTTGCTAATATGGGAATTGGCGTTGCTAAGAATTAACAGAGTAAGTTCACTTTTAAATTTTGCAGTATATAAAATGTTCACTCCAGAGCCTGACTTTGGAAGTCAGACACGTCAGTCTGCTTTTGTGCTGTGTCTGTTGGGTGTGGACAGAGACAGGTTTCTGCATGGTCTTGGAGCATGAGGTACTCTGTAGTAGTGATCTGTGTGCATGTTCCTATCCTCCTGTAACTGAAAAGTGTAAAAACAGGATTTAGTAACACGAAAAAATGTTGTATGTGTAGCTAAGGATTGGTCTGTATTGTCATAAATGAAATTAATCCAAACACTGAAACCCACCTATCTTGTTGGTATGGTATTAGATGCCCAAGACTGTCCAATAAATAATGGTAGTTTTTCTCTCGAAATTAGAAAGAAAATGTCTTTCCTTCATAATGAATTTCATCTAAATGTGGATCTACAAATGTGAAAAAGCATTGTTCAGGTTTGTAAGCCTAAAGTGACATGAGTAGGTAGAAATCTCCAAGATTCTATAAGGATGCTGGTTAATCATTGTTTAATACAGTTTGTCTTAAAGACAGCAACTTACAGCTTTTATTTTTAAATATTCTTGTAACATATCTTATTCTTGAGACCTGTTCTGAGTCTCAGATGTGATCACTGTGACCTGATTTATTCTGGGCCTCATCAGATACTACTACTACTGCAGAAATGCATCTTGTTTTATACACAAATTTTGCAGCTTTTTCCCTCCTTTTGAACCAGGGTCCCCGTCCTGCCTTGTTTGTTCCTGAAGTTTCATTTGAGTTGCTGGTAAAAAGGCAAATCAAACGTTTGGAAGAACCGAGCTTGCGCTGTGTGGAGCTGGTTCATGAGGAAATGCAGAGGATTATCCAGCATTGTAGTAATTACAGTACACAGGTAAAAATGCATGCTTTAGAATTGGGTTTGTAATTACTGGCGTGTGTGTGTATCATTACTTTCTTAAAAACTCCTGGAAGTCTCACCAGTAAAATTTTGGTTTGTTTTTAGGAATTACTGAGGTTTCCTAAATTGCACGATGCCATAGTTGAAGTAGTAACCTGTCTTTTGCGTAGGAGACTTCCTGTCACAAATGAAATGGTAAGTTTCCATCTGCTGTAATTTTGCTGGTAAAAGTGCATGTTTTGTGGAGTCTTGATGCTTCTGTTCGCGGAGTCAGGAACCCAAGTTATTAAAGGAATTTTAACTTATTTGTTAAATGGATAGTTATTTAATATGTACACATTCTTCTGTATTAGAAAATAGATACATAAAAAACAAAGGGGTGGGATTAGGGTTAAGCATATTGTCCCCTATGTTTCAATTTCCCAAGAAGAATTTTACTAAAACTTCAACTTAACATCTTCTAGTTTTCCTCATACAGGTTATTTCCCTCCGTTGTAACAGAAGCTCTGCATTTACTGTAGAGTTTGGGATGCAGTGATGAAAATTCAATTGTAATCCTTATTCTGTGTATTTCAGAGGCTCGTAATGCCCTTTAGCTAGTGAAAACTTAAAGTTCAACTTGTACTTTTAAATAAATATATTTTAATATTAAGGTCTGATTTGGACTGCCTGTTGGGGAGTATAGAGTGTTTCAGTATTTGATTGCGCTTGATGTGAAGAGCAGAAATTGTTTTGTATACTCACTATCCCTCACAGTGAGCCATGTCCCCCTGGTTCACATATTGTAGGTGGTTTGTGGCTGAGTGGTCTTTTGCTATGGGCAGTTAAGCTGTGCTTCCCAGCATTGTAGGTCGTTGCTCTGCACTGGCATTAGGTTTACTTCCTGAATTTTTGATCTGGAAATGTCTTGCATTGCAGGTTCATAATCTGGTGGCCATTGAGTTAGCTTATATCAATACCAAACATCCAGACTTTGCTGATGCCTGTGGGTTAATGAATAACAACATAGAGGTAAGAAAATATATTCTCTTAAAAAGTTTCTTGTCTCTTTAAGTGAAAGTGAAATTGATAAAACAACAAATGCTTCAACTTCTTTCATTGAAGCACATTTCTACATTCTGAGGCATTAGAAATGTGATGAATTATGAATGTGGTGTATATTCTAGTGATCTGTGGATTTGTTAATTTCTATTGCATATTACATTCAGGAACACTGGTTGATACTTCACTGAAAGGTTCTGCCTGTTTTTCAGTCTGGAAAATAAGATGGGCACCTAATTGAGTATTGCCGATGAAAAGACTTTTTTTAGGGGGAAATTTAAATATGTAGCTGTGAAATGGCATTTCATGTTGAAATAACTGCATTTTGTCTCTGAGACAATGTATCAGTAATGTTCCTCTCATTCATGAAAGCATAATACAAGTATTGTTTCCTCTATTCAGGGTCTAATTTCTGCTTGCTTTTGACATTATTCTTGAATCTCTGTGTTACCACACTTCAGTCTCCCTGAGACATTCTCTCCATCAGTCTCCCATCAGAAGTCTTGTGTTTTTCAAGCCCAAATCTGATTGATAATACTTGTTGCTCCCATCATCCTCCCAGCATCCCATCCAGGAGCAGTTCAACAACCAGTCTGCTAGATTGGAAGAATCAATCTGGTGTTGTTGCAATACTTCATCTCTCTGGCTAAGAGCTCGTTAATACCCTTGTGTTTATCCAACACATTGTTTTCATTCATCGCAGACTCATAGAATGGCTTGGCAGGTCATGCAAGGTCATCTCATTCCAACCCCCCTGCCAAGTGTGGGGACACATTCCTGTAGACTAGGTTGCTCAGAGTCCCATCCAGCCTGGCTTTGAACACTTCCAGAGATGGGGCATCCACAGCTTCTCTGGGCAACCTGTGCCAGTGCCTCACCACCCTCACAGGAAAGAATTTCTTCCTATGGAATTTGTAATTTAAACTTTCTTTCGCTGTGAAGCCATTCCCCCTTGTCCTGTCACTACACACTCATGTAGTGTTCCTTTTTTAAATGCTTGCATTACAATTTCTACTCTCTAGTTTTAACCTTTTACTTCCTTCTATACATATATTCTGTACTGACTAGGTATGCATTTGAATTTGCCTTGGCAGACTGCTCTTTAATCTAGTTCAAAAACAATGTGTATGGAAACTGTGGTGAGTACAGAAATTAAGACTTCGTGAAGCTGAACATACAAAATTGTATCATCATGTGTTACTTAAACTAGTTCTTTCCTAATGTTTTCCTACACAGGATGTTGACATTTTTGAAGAACCAAACCATGTAAACCCAAGCCTTATTCGGTGGACAATCAATTTTTATGTTAAAGCAAAATCATATATTTCTTGGTCCTGATTGCTTCAAATGCTATTTTGCTATGAAGCTAATTCTGCCTCCTCCTTTGTTTTGGGCTAATCATGTGCTGGCCACAGAATCAAATCCTTTAGATTATCTGGAGGATTTACAGTTAAATGAGGGCTGTAGGATATCTATGCTGAGTCAAATTGTGTAGCTTTGATGTTTTTTAAAGGCTCAGGTTTTGATTATGGAGTGTGGTGCAGAAAAGCTTTGCAAAACTTCTTAAACTGCACATTTAGTATTGACCAGGTAATCAAAGTATCCAAATAATCTAATTGAGTGTTTCATAGACCACAGTATTAGCATGGCACTGGATGAGATGAAATTACTCGTGTTTGTCTCTAAAACCGAAGTCATCTGTAAAATGTGAATCTTGCCTATGTGTTGATACAGAGTAATACATAACTGAGGTTTTGCTGGATTGTTTTTAAAGGAACAAAGGCGGAACAGGTTAGCCCGGGAATTGCCTTCTGCTGTGCCACGAGACAAGGTAAGTAAATGTTTGATTTTATTTTTTACATAAAGTTTAATGCATTCTCCTAGATCCAATCTAAGTATTGGAAATTTTGATATGCTGCCCTAGTAACAGTCTAAGGAGCTTCCAGGTGTTGAGTTTTTTCCTTTCAGTTTCATAAGATAGAAGTAGAATGTAATTTTCTTAAAAAGTTTTTGGGAGGTTTTAAATCTGGTATTTCTGAAGACTTGTCTATAAATGTAATATTACACTTATTACTTGAATGTCATCTCAGGTAAGGTGTAAAATGCCTGCAGATGTTGAAGATGGACTCAGAACTTTCGTGCTTAAATTTATAGCTGACATGCACTGATTTCAAAAGATAAACAAGTGATTTAAAATATCCAGTGTGCCAACATAGCGACTTGTGGTTGGTTTTTGGTTTTTTAAGTCACTCTTAAAACTGCAGTTTATTGCAGTCTTACTTTCTTTGAGAGGTGACATTTTCGGTTGTTCATCGTAATCCAGTCATGTATTCTGCTTTGGAGCTTGCTTAATTTTACCAGGTTTTGGGATTAGTGCAATGACAGGGGTGGAAGAACCAACCAAGTGTCACGGAAAATATTGTCTGGCTGTAGAAAAGAATAGTCTGACAATAAGCTGGAATTTTAGACTAATATTATGGGAAGTATTTAGAATTCAAAGATAGAGAATATAAGATTTAAGATCCTCATGAGGTTGTAACAGGAGTTTCTACAGCTGATAGAAATTTGTTACCTTAAAAAGTGAGGCGAAGTCCCAGAGAAGACCTATTACTACTGTCTTTAATCAATCTTAGACAACTGATGAACTGTGAATTCAAGGTAGCTATCTAGAGATTGCTTTCAGTGCTCTTTGATCCTTCATTTTATTGATTTCGTACTTAAATCATCAGTGTAGGAGCCAAAATGGAATTGAAAGTCAGATAATCCAAAAGTCTCTTAAACTGTCTTGGAGATGGATTTTTTTTTTCCCTTTTTTTCCTTCTCTTTCCTTTCTTTTTTTTCTTTTTTTTTTTTCTGCTTCTATTACTGTTTTTCTTGCAAATTCAAAATACTTCTGGATTTTGAAAGATGCTAGTAGGTAAAAGTGTATGAAATTTGCTAGGTAAATTTGGTGGTCTTCAGTTGAATTTTTTTTTTTTCCCCTCCCTGCATTTTTTACCTTCCTTAGTCTACTAAAGCTCCAGGTGCATTGGCACCTGCTTCCCAGGAGACTGTTACTGCTGCTTCTGCTGAGGCTGATGGCAAGGTCTGTCTTGATTTTTCCTCTAAGCACTGCATGCACGTTTCTGTCGTGGTGCACCCCAGGTGTAAGGAAAGCAGTTTGTCTGTAGTGCTCTGTCACCACCAGTGTGTCCTACCCGGTCTGGATGTCCTACCCAGTGTGGATTACTTGGCACTACTGATTTTATGTGCAGTGGCATGTCAAGACATGCCATGAGGTGGCCAAGTCACTGCTTTCTCTTTGAACTCTTGTTTGCAATGTATTGTGGTGCAAATATGCAGCATAATTTGCCTCAAACTGTCAATAGATTGTTTGGTGCAACAGTATTGTAATCAAAAGTCTTCAGCATGGCTGTTAAACTGCATGTTTTTAATGTGTTGACAGTTAAAGAAGGAGGACAGAAGATAAGCCAAAATGTGAGTTTCCTGCTTCCTGCAGGGAATCTTTGCAGGCTTTGTTCAAACTGAACCTCCTTTGTGTTGTTTCACATAATTGTTGAATCCCTGGTTTACTTAAATGTGTGAAAGGTGTTCTGCAGTGTTTTTTTTATATGTCAGGTGTGCTGTCTCTGGTGTTAAAATAACAGCTCATTATTACTCTAAAGGCTTTTCTGCTAATTGCTCTTGCTTGGAATCAGGGAAGATGGGCAGTCACAAGTTTCTGTATTAGGAGTACCAAGGGGACTCAGGCTTCCCGCTTTACTGCGCATTCAGATTTTAACGCAAAGCTTCCATTTCTGTCCTGAACAAAGTGGTTAAAGTCAAAATCTAGTCAACAGTAGAATTTTAACTATTATTTTCATCAATGTTTTCGAGGTTTTGGTATGCTGCAAAAATTAAAAAGAAATCAAGAGCCACTCTGAAGATAGTGTTGTGATTTAAGAAGTTGTGGGAAGCTGCCAGATTTGGTTTGCATTTCCTGTAAAAGCTGTCCTCTGTTAGGTGATACATTTCACACTCTCTTGTGTAGCTTTGTTTCTGAAACTACTTTGGAGGTAGAGCAGGCTCCACAGTAACACAGAAGGAGAGAGGCTTTTTTGCCATTTTGAACAGCCGTCTCGCAATCAGGAATCATGCAGTGGAGCTTTCCTTAACAATATTTTTCTCTTATTAACAGAATTTGATTTGAATTCTTAGTGTGTTCTGCAATGTCTCTGAGCAGTTGTGCAATTTAAATAAAATTTTTTATGTGCACAGTTTAGCTGGGTTTTCTCCTGTATGCTACTGCCAGTATTCTATTTGCTATGCTTTCTTTCTCACTTTTTTTTTTTTAGATGTAAGATCAGCCTGTGGTGTTTCATTGTAAACACGATAGATAAATTCAGCTTTTTTCCTCCTATATCTGAAGCAAGACATAAATAGTAGTATAAAGCCTTGAATGTTTTTCAAACAGGAGTAGATTCTAAAGCACAGTAGTAAAAAGAAGAGAGATTAGGCTTGTGGAAAGGTACAGAATAAAAATTGCTGCTATTCTACATCAAAATAAACTTTGGGTTTTTTAATACTAATTAACATATGGTGGATACCATCCACTAATATTTCTTTTGCCCAGTGATTCCTAATGTTTAAGAGTTGGGTGGTACATCTTTTTTTCTCAGAAGATCCATGAATTGTTCTGTGTCTGGAATTTCCCAGAATCTCTGATCTTCACTTCCAGAGGATGAAGATTTTTGTTTTGATTTGTTACAAAAAAAGCCTTCTGTAAATTCTGACAGCACAAATATGTTCATAGCTGTGGTACCTCGAAACAGAAGTGTGCGTATTTTTTAACCTTTACTGTAAGAAACTTCAGTTTGTATTTAAATAAAACTTGAAGAATTTCAATTCGAGTATTGCAAGAGCTGTGGTATCTTCAAAATATACTTTCAGAATGATCCTGATAGTATAGGATGTGTGGTAAAAGCCAAATGACTTAGAAAGACCACCCCGTATTTCAGAAGTGATTTGTAGACCCTTAAAATGCTGTGGAGCTTCTCTATGTGAGACATTTTCATACCCTTTATTAGGGAGAGTATGAGTTTTAAGAGCTTTCATTTTACTGGTACCTTTTGTGAGCTGTAACCAGCAAAGAGAGAATAAATGTGGGGAATGCGAAGAACAGAATGAAGGGAATATACCTATGAAAATCTCATTTTTTAGTGAGTTTTACCTGTAGTGACTTGATCAGACGCTTCTTTACAGTGCCCAAGTTCTAATTCTGCCATGTTTTTTCAATGTGCTGTTTGTGCAGACTCCTTCTGTAGGAGCAGATGCATCTCAGGAGTCCGGAACAGGCAGCTGGAGAGGAATGCTGAAACCCTCCAAAGCAGAAGAGGTATCAGCAGAGGAAAAATCCAAGCCAGCTGCAGCCCTACCTGCTAGTCCTCAAAAAGGACATGCTGTAAACCTCTTAGATGTGGTGAGTCTTGGAAGACAAATTCCCTTTCTTTGTAGTGCAGGCTCAGGAAAGAAAACATCTGAATTCCAGATCTTGTAACTTTGCTGCTAATATGTGGTATCTTTGTAAATAATTCCCACTATAGGAACAGGGAGCTCTAGCCAGTCTTTTCTGCTTTGCTCCTTGCCTAATCCCAATCTCCCTGCAACTTCCCTGCATGCTCCAGTTTCAGCCTAAGAATGGGAAAATTGGCTTTGTTTCACAAATTCCTGTGCAAATAAACTCCTTGTCTAAATAGGTGTTGGTACAGAAACAAATCTCAGCTCAACTCAAATTACTGCTCTTCTTTTGCTGAATTTGAATGTTTATATAAGAGGAGAAGAATCATTAAAGACAAAACCCACTTAAGATAAAAATAGATGGAGCTATTAAAAGTATTTAGAGAGCTTTAGAAAAAATGTAGTGGTGCCCTCTCACCTTTGTTTCACACATCTGGATTTTGATGTGTCTCTAATTTTATTTCTGAAGAATTACTGGTTTGTTGCAAGACAGGTTACATCTATCAAACTCAGGCTAAAAGAGCAGTAGTTACAGTTTTGAGTTTTATTTACAAATGCAAATGAGCAGAATTGGTAAGCTGAGGGTTTTATTTTTTCACACAGCCTGTACCTGTTGCACGCAAACTTTCTGCCCGTGAGCAACGAGATTGTGAAGTGATTGAACGACTTATTAAATCTTACTTCCTTATTGTCAGGAAGAACATTCAGGACAGGTAAACCCAAACTTCCTTGAAATTGTTAAGACATGGAAATATTGTGATATTTCAAGAATCATATATATGATCTTGTTATTTTTATCATGTTCTTATGTTTGTAAGAAGAGAGAAAATATATTTATTTTTTAGAAGGGACAGCAGCAGTAAAACTTGACCCTTCACAGAACGAAGCAGTTTGAAGAAGCACTTGTTTTCTCTAATGGTTTCAAGTTCTGTATAATATTAAATAAAAGGTTTAATTATTTAGGAGATGCCTGCTTTTCTGGAGGATGCTTCAATTCAGATGGATGATTTGCATCAAATAACTGGAATAAACTCTAGGTGCTATGTACGCTGACAGAATTTAGCTTTGCCATCCTGTTATTTCAAATGGGAAGGTCAAATAGGAACTAGCGTGGCTCGGTTTTTTAGCACTTAGCTATAAGGATGGAAACAGCATTAAAAAGTTCTTTCTACTATGGAAAATGCCTTTAAAGTTTTGCTTTAAAAATGTCATACTTTAATGAGGAATTCTAGAAAACTTTTTTTGCTTATGTCTTTGTGGAAAGGTCTAACTTCATATATATTTATATTTTTATGTATATGGGAAGTTTGGGGGGGAAGTACAGGAATCTGGAAACCAGATTTTACAGCAGGTTAGTGAGGCTCATAGGTGTTTTAGTCTATCCAGTAAATACCTTCAGTATAATTTTTAGTATTTCACAGCAGGGAAGTGCTTTGTTTACCTTAACTTTACTGCACTGTTCGTACTATGTAATGTCAGAGATACGAATTATTTCTTTGCCTCTTTCGCATTTACACATTAAATTTGATTTTAGGGTTGACATATTTAAATGTGTGTCATCCCTAGCACAGTAGAGATAGGTTGGTTTCTAATGAGCAAAGTAATTTATTCTTATTTTGTGTTTTATACTATTCATGTTTTTTACAGTGCAGCTATTCTATTTGGAAGAAATTAATTTTATATGAATTAGTTCTACTCTTATATTGTACATGATGCTGCTTTTACTTGAGAGAGTTTTTATTTATGGTAGTGATAGATTCCTGGTAGTTTGAGCCAAGGTTGTGTGTAGCTGTTTGCCCTCATTGTGCATTCTTCAATCTGGAACAGACCTGGTTTGGAATAATTATTTTAAAGAAACAATCTTTACATGCTTGCAGTGTGCCAAAGGCAGTGATGCATTTTCTGGTGAACCACGTGAAGGACACTCTCCAGAGTGAGCTGGTGGGCCAGCTGTATAAATCCCTGTTGTTGGATGACCTTCTCACGGAGTCTGAGGACATGGCCCAGCGCAGGAAAGAGGCAGCTGACATGCTAAAGGTAATGAAGAGATCGGGAGATCATGGCAGTAGTTAACCATATCCATGTGAGACTTTTTGAAGATTTGCCTTCCTTTTTTCTTCACTGCTTTTTAAGACTCTGCCAGTGTATTGCTTTTCTGTGCTAGAGGCATTAAAACCAATACATGACCAAAAAGGATTACATATGAGCTTTTAAATCTGCAGTTTAGCAGGCTAGATATAAAGTAGGTGCAATTTCTCTTTATTTTTAAGCTTTACAGCATTAAAACTGTGTATGGTGAAAAAGTCTGCCCTTCTTGAGAATTTAATGGGTTGCCACTCATTTCATAATGAAACTGATTAGCCTTGATATGATTTTTAGCTTTGCGCTTCCCAGACTGCTGCTGTTATGTCCTTGGGAAGTCTCTCCTGCAAAACTAACTAGCTGTGGCTTTTGTGTATTCCTGTGTGCAGGCCCTGCAGCGAGCCAGCCAGATCATTGCAGAGATCCGTGAGACACATCTTTGGTGAAGACTGTATCAGCCACACTATTTATATGCATTGGAGGTTACATTGGCTTGACAATTGCTAGGCATGGTATACGGAGTAGAATTTTTATTTATGAACTCTTCTTAATCTGTGTACTGCAACTGTGTAAATCTGCTCATGTAAAGACAGTTGGTTTGATTTGCAAACAGAAAAATATGCTGTATTTTGCAAAAGAAGTCGTCTTTAATCCATATAATAAATGGCTCTAAATGTTTCCTTACCAGGTTTTTGGTGCAAATTAAAGCAGACCAAGTCTTCTGTCTCAGTGACAGTCTCATTTGAACTTGGGGAAAAACATTCAAGTTCCAGTGCCTGACTTGCTGAACAGGTTGCCTGTGGTTAAGACGGCCGGTGTAGTCTTGTGGCATAGTTTTAAGCTGCTTTTCCAGTAGAAGTTTCAATACTGTGAAGAAAAGAGAGCACCGAGTATTTTCTTTCATGAATATATTGCATGCACTGTGACAGATGGAGGTCTCCATTTTATAGCACAGTAGAGATGTCGAGCGTATTACTATGTATGTGTGTTCCCTTTTTCTTTTTCTTTGTCCCCAAATGTTTCAATGGCAGACAAAACTTCAGACTTGATTTAATGGAGTATCATGTAGGAAGAATTAGCCTGGAGCTTGCGAACAAGAACAGCCTACTAAAAAGTGGGTGCAGAATTATTAACGTGCACTGGAGCTTGTGTATGAATGTTGAGGTTTCTAATCAGGCACAAGGACACCTTCCCCTTCCTCCCCTCTGGGACCAAACCCCTGGACTGTAAATCCGAAAGTAAATTTGCTCTGGCAGAACTGAAAAATAAAAACGGATTTCAAAACTGTAATGGGATAAGAAGCGTTTCTTTTAAAAACAGATGAAGTTGGCCAGGGAGAAGGGGATGCCCACAGCTTCTGCAAATTTTGGAATGTATGACAGTATGGAAGAAAGTCTGTGGAATTGGAATGTTTATATCAGAGATTCCAGTTGCTTTTGAGGAAATTTTATTGTGCTGTAAGTAGCTTTTTTTTGAGGACAATCATAAAATTACGGAATTTTAGGTTGGTAATTAAGTTGATGAGGTTTCTTTTTTTCTTCTGGTTATAATTCATACAGATAACTATTGATCACACTAGCCTTGAAAAAGTAAACATTTTAATTTTTATGACTAAAAATTTATTTAAACTCCAGCCAGCATACTTGGCACGTACTTTTCAAGCAGATTCACTCTTTTTGTATAAAGTGAAAATGTTTACTATAGTGTTGCTGATATTTTTTTCTGTAACACAACTTGCATGAAGAATAGGACACTGCTGTTAACGTCTATGGCTTGATTTTATGGTATTGGCCCAAGACAAGTGAGGTTTCTATTACCATATGCAGTTCCTTCTACCTGAAAACAGTTAGCAAAAATGGAATTCCTTTTGTAAGCTGCTAAAGATTGAAAATTTAAAAATTCAGTTTACAAGAAGCTCTGTTTAAAAATGTATTTTTCTCATGGTAATCTTCAGTTTGGCATCAATATGAGCACAAGGAATTAAGTCTGACAGATGCAACTTTTGGATACTTCATGTATGATCTGAAGTAATTCATGCAGAACACAGAAATATATATTGTGTATATTTAAACAGCCTAAAAAGTCATGGTGTATGCATTACGTGTAATGAATACAAAGGAGGTACTTTTATCGTGCACTATATTCAGGGATGGTAGTTCTCAGATTTAAGAAATATGACTGAAGTGCAAACTGCTTGTCAAATAAATCTGGTGATCAGTGAAAGCTTTTAAGCTTTGTCAAAAGCATTACATTTCTGTTTGGAATTCACCTGACACCTCTCTCGCTTTTGCTTTCGACACCCAAGAAGTTTCCAACAAGGTAGTGCCGTCCATAAGTGATCTGCTACCTAAGCTTTAACTCCCAAAGTTCAGTCAACAGTCTCTTTGTGAAGAAACACTGATTTGCAAAGTTTTGAAATGCTGCATAAAGCAAATGAACATAATTTATTGAAGAAATTCTTGCAAGTGATACCTGGCTCTGTAATGTCATGTGAAATTTTCAGTGTTAATTTGGTTCCTGAAATGTTACGACTTTTTTTGTTTAAGTTTCACTAAAAGTTTCAGTTTGGTAATGTTTGAGTGCCAAGAAATGAACTTGATTTGTAATCCTTAATGCAAGTCTTTGAAAGTCCATGCTGTAACAATCCTGTTATTTAATAAACAGATAATACACAAAATTAATTATGCCAGAAATAGTTTTGAACTGACTTGTAGTTCCGGTGGCAGGACTTACGTGCTCTTGTAAGTCAGTAGTATAAGTACCTATATTTGCACAGGCTTACTTGTGATTGCATTTGCTCTCATTCAATTCTACGTTCCTAGTTCATTAATAGTTCCATAACTCATAATATAGACAGGCAGCTCATGCCTACTGATAGGTTTGAAACAAGCTGTTTTCTGAAACTGAGCTAAAATACTTCAAATGCCACTATTACTACCATCATTAAAAGAAATTATGGGGAAGCTGTGGAAAAAAGCCTAATGAGGGCAGCAACTGAAAAATTCCCAGATTAGACTGATGGTTTACAACTGTCTTCTAGATCACCTTATTTAATTTAAATTTGAAATAATTTTGTCATCAATGTACAAGTTTTAGCTAACTTGCTCTCCAGTGGGGAGAGAATCATGGAGGGGAAAACCCCCTGTAGCCAAATTCAGATTAGTAAATGTCTGACATTGTTACCCGAGCTGTTGTAGTACTGCTGTAACTAAAATATGGTATCCTGAGGTGAACAGTTTGTATTTAGTAATCAGGTTCAAATTCTACTTAGAGAAGGGGATAGGTAAAGCAGGTGGTGGTGTCTATGTGCTTCAGACCTTACTCTGAAGTAAACAGAGCAGACCTTGTGTAAAACCTACCTTTATTCAGTGCTTTGTGGATGAATGTCAGATACCAGATTGGCTATGGCAAACTTTGGTCCCTGCTTTATGGACCACAGCAGGGGAAAGAAACAACTTGCCACTTTGTTGTGCCCATACTGGGAACTTGAATGGAATTAGCCTGAGTAATTTTTTTTTCTGCAGTTTTCTCCTTCAGCTCTGAGAGCAATGGATAGCTGGTGTTTCCTGTAGTTACTGAAGATCTCTACTGCATCTGCTTTTTGTTGCTAATTAAACTGTGCTTTGAGGTGAGAGCTAGAGGATTGGTTCCTCAAAGTTTAATACCGCTTGAATATGGTTTTGTGCTCAATGACGCTGTTTAAACTAGTGAAGGTGTGTTCGTGCTCCCATAGTTTTGAGTTTACCTGCTGCATGCCCTTTCACCCTTTACCTCTTGACTGCTACCTGCCACAATAAGGTTAAATTCAAGTCTTCCAGGTTTTGCTGTACAAATGTTTTTGGTGGGGTTTGTTTAGTTTGTTGGGTTTGGGGGTTTTTTTTAATATCTTGCCCAAATAATTACTCTTCTTTTTGCACTTTTAAATCATGTATTTGTAGCTGTGTTAAATATTTTAATATTAATTACTCCTTGTTCACATTTGAACAAGTTTGAACAATCTCTTTCTGATTATCTGAATGTACCTGTATATGTGAAATAAGACCAGGCTAAGAAAGAATACTTGATTTTTCCAGTCATCCTTGATCCTTGGCCCAAATGTTCAGATGCTCAGTTGTGATGGCCCTGTATGGTTATGGCAAGTAATGGCTGTATCCAGCTGTTTCTCTGGGAAGAGTCAGGGAGGGGTTTGGATTGCTAGGACTTGGTCAAAGGCAAACATGGACTAAATTTCTTGGGGTTTATGAATCTTATTAGAAACCTTTCATGCAAAGAACTTGATTCCTTTTTTTGTTTTATATTTCTAAAAAATAAATACTTTTACTAATTTTTTAGAAGTGGATATATGTGTGCATCTGCACCATTTGGAGATGACAGAAAACAGGCAGGCAACAGATCATATATGAAACTTACTCCTAGGAGTTTTTCCTGTAACCAGAAAGAAACACTCAAATGTGCCCTCATGTATTTCTCTGGAGGTGAACATTGGTGAGTGAGTGCTGGTGTATTTTGGTCCCCGGTGCATGTTTCTGATTTGCTCTAATGCTTCTGTCACTTAAGGAACAAGGTGGCTGTGTTAGGTGGATGAACTTAACTTTCTCTTCCCTTCACTGCTTCCCTGCATGTGCTTTCTCTTAAAGATAAAGTTAACAAGCAACAGAAACTGGTCCTGAGAGCAAAGAGAATATATAGAGTGCTTTTTCTGAGGTAGAAATTACTCAACTACTTTTCATTTTTATGTAACAGAGATTAGGTTAGAGAGGTCTCATAATGAGACTGGTAAGTAGGATCTGGAAACTGAAATTAACACTAATAACTCTATTAGCACTAAGAACATGCTGGGCTTCTGAAAGTACCATATTTCAGTTTCATATTCTGAAGAAGTGTAATCTGTAATGAGCAAGCCGCTATATTTTATTACTGTTGAAATCTTGAGTAATGGTGCAAATGAAATCAACATCAAGTTTATCAAGTAAAAAGAAACATTAAAAAAAACCCCTAAAAAAATAACAAACTCCCTACCCAAACTATAGAATATATACCACATTCCAGAAGCAAAGATTAAGGCTTCCCCCCTTGTGGCTGCTGTTACTGCAAATTTATATTGTAGATTTCATGGACCAGGAAATGATTCTGCATGGTGTAAGAGTGAGGCCTGGTCCTTGAAAGCAACACTGCAGAGCACTACAGCTTCCCTCACGTGTTTCCTCGTCCAGAGACCCTGTGGTGCTGTTCACCCACAACTCTTGGGCAGCTAAAATTACATGGCCTTAAATCTTCTGGTATAATGTGCTATCTTCCAGCTGACTGCAGAGCCTACAGAATGAGTACCAGGATATTCCTTCAACAAAGATGCTGGATAGCATGGATGCATCCATGTCATATTCACAGGACCAAAGAAGTGGAACAACTGTCACTCACCTTGTAAGTCATACTACACACTCAGAAGGCCTAAAAGGGATTCCTTAGGTTGATTAAAGCTTTGAAAGGCTCTGTACTTTCAGATTTCAAAAGTGAATTTGCTGTAGATTCCCACACGAAGGCTGGAAGACTTTATAACCAAGTAACCCGTACATAACCAAGAAGCAACTTACATTAGTGCTTAATCATTTAGTCCTTTATTATGAATTTTCTGCAGCTTCCTTCAAAGCAAACCTGTTCAGAGAAACATGACCATAGGTTGATTGTCTTTGCCTCCAGCAAGGTTTCTTGGTGAGATGAGCACACATTGGCTGTAAGAAGTACTGGGTTTGAGTTTGCTTTGGCTCCTTTTGCTGTGGGTTATCCTGTGGAATAAATGGCCACTGTTATCCTACAACACAGAAGGCTGTTAAAGGAGGGGAAGCACATCTCCATCGCTGGACTTTGAAATGCATCTTTTCATTTTCTTCTTGTGCAGATCCTTATGAATGGTGCTTTGAATAATGCAGAGGATCTACAATCTCTTCAGTGATATCACTCAGCTCCTTTATTTGAATTCTGTTGAACTCTTTCTTTTGAAAAGGAAACTGGTATTGGGCAGTCTGTGAGCTGTGTAGTAATGCACAGCACAGAAACACCTTCAAGCAGCAGAGTTAAAAAGACCTGTCATTTTAGGGAGATACTCTTGTCACAACTGCAGCCATTTGATAATGTAGTAATTTTTCTTTCCAACCCTAAGTAATGACACTCCATTCTTCAGAATATGCTGTCCGAGAATAAGAACAGTCTCAGGATTAGTTACACGATGCCCATTTATTGAAACTCCTCCATCTGTAATTTTCCGGTACCTTAAAAACAAAATGAAAATAACTGTTAATTGCAAGAGAAAGCTATTTATTGTTATTAAGAATTGAAAGTTCACTTAGATTTGTTTTTTTTTTGTTGGATCCATAACTGAATACATTTTAATTCTCCTGCATGTTACTTTCAGTCCAAGTCAACAGTGACTGAAATTAACCATAGCCTCTACTAGTCCAGTTCTTTCTGAGAAGTGTAAATACTGTTTCGAGTATTACCCACAAGCACAGGTGAGAACTTACCCACTAGGTCCATCTGGAATGGCATTTGCTTTGCGGCACAAGTCAAGAACAGTCATCCCAGGTTCAAGCAGCAGTTCAGCAGAAGTAGCTTGTCTGAAAAGTTCCTGTAACTCTTGGTCAGACATATCTTCCAGTGCCTCTACGCTGCTGTAATAAAGGGCCTTAGTGCACCTGTCAGAACAAAGATCATTCAAAATACAGAGCTAGTTATCTCTTCACACAAAGTGCTATTCAACTCATCATATTCCCCTCCCCAGTTTCTTTTGAGAGTCCAAAACCTAACAAAAATACTTAAAATACACCCTCATTTTTTTACTGTACCCACTGCCCTGCAAGTTTTTAAAATATTGTCAGTGTATTTTTAAGTCTACAGGATTATTACATTTTTCTCTTTTAACATCTAAGCAACAATTTAATAGATTAAAATAGTCCCTGAAAGACTACAGAGAATTACTGTATAATAAATCTGAAACAAAACTGCTTGGTAAATCAAACTTCACCTCTTAGCAGATTCCAGCCCCTCTCTACCATGGACAAGCTTGGTTACTTCTGCAGCCAGTCGTTTCTGAGGGCCCCATTTTTCAGGTTCTTTAGCATGCATTTCCATTATGTGGGCAATCTCCTCAAGAGGAAGGAAGGTGAACAGTTTCAGGTATCTATGAACAGGGAAAAAAAAATATTTTGTCTGTATAGCCATCATTACAGATTTCCTGCCTTTGTCACTCAAACTTCAGTAACTGCACTAACATTATTCTTAGTCAGTTGAAGACATACATATTAAGATGCTCTGTCCTTTCCATCAAATCTTTAGAACTCACATTTTACTTAATATTCTGTCTTGGGCCAATTCTTCAGGCATAAAATAGTGTCAGATGCTTTTATGAAGCTTGTATTCCAATCAACATTTAGTTTTCTCTTGAAACTTTTACAGGATTTATTGGAATCGTGTGTCAACTAACAAGGTTTTGTATTTATCTTAGTAGATCCACAATATGCTAATGCAAAATCCCACTGCCAGTCTGTGGTGATCATGGGACAGAAGTATACTAAGTACTGATAAGTATCTCAGCAGGAAGATTATTTAGGGTAACCAAGAATTTAAAGATGCATCCCTAAGGCTACTCTTTACAACAAAGTCAATTTTAATGAGCTTTCAGTCCCATGCAGTGTATTAAAGGTACCTTTAGTGGTAAAAAGTCTGAATGCCTGAAATATTGTAGTGTTAAGTACCCACATACCCTTCTTTTCAGTCTGAAAGGTGGTGTGGATCAGAACATGGATCTGAATTATCAGGGGATAAACTTTTGAGAGAGGTAAGTTATGAGACAGGTCTCAATATGAAAGGGAAATAGCTCAGATTTAACAGTGCTATTGAAGTTTAAAGTAAAACAGATTTCTTAGAAAAGAACACAGAGCAACTTATTAAAATCAATGTAGTAATGTAGTGTACTGAAAAAACCCGTGCTGCTACAGTACTGAAACTAATATGCCATGTAAGAGTCAGCCCAGTGACAGAACAAAATGCACTATGCTTCACTCCTTTGTCATCCACCTTCTAATTTTCTGATGCATATTTCAGCATATGGAAGTTCCACTATCCTGTATACACAGGAACCAGTCATGCCTGTTTATTTCATGAATGTACAGTTATAATTAACATATACTTCTACATGGAGCTTGTGTTGCACGTGTTTAAATGAAACAGTTACAGTGAACAGTTAGAATCACATTTTATAAACAATGACAAAAAGCAAGACGGAGAAAAACTTACTTCTCAACTACGTTATCTTGCTGTCTGACAAAAAACTGATACAGCTCAAACGGAGAAGTCTTATCCCTGTTTAGCCAAACTGCATTTCCAGCAGTCTTTCCTAGTTTATCGCCAGTAGTACTGGTAATAAGAGGTACAGTAATTCCGAACACATCTGTTCCTGTCATCCTGAGAAAGAAGAGTCACTGCATGTTAAAAAAAAAAAATCAATCATATCTTGGTAAAGCTGACTAAAATACAAGCATTCTGCGGGATTCTATCCTTGATATAAAGCAGGGGGTGATGGGCAAAAAGATGCCAGAACACTGTTCTGTGAAGAGGGCTTTAGGAAAAAACCAACAACCTAAGTTTTAAAATTCTTTTATCAAAGACGTTTATGTACTTTAAGTAGTTTCACGAGCAACAGCATTAGCAAATTCATTGTTCTGGACCTTCTGCCTTGAACGCTGATCAAAGCTGCTTTTGTGGCTTGGACACTTGTAAGGCTTTTCCTCTATGCCAATTGTGTGTCTTGTAAGACTGAAGCACGTACTGAAGCAGAAGCGTTGCCACAAGGTCCCTGATTTGTACTTCTGCGAATTTTCTAAGACTCACACTAGATTTGGTGGGTAAGCGAAAAGCACATCCTCCTCATATCTCATTTTATTTCTAAGAAATGGAACAGTCTTTACCAATGTACCACAGCTGCCTTTACTTTGGCGTGATTACACCAGGATGTATGTGCTGGCAGACTTGTCTCAATTTTGTCCCACGCTTCAGGGTGTTGGATTTTGGTTCTTGGACTCACTAATACAAGAACCCATTCTTTTTCTTTAAAATTCATATAAACCCGGTCAAAATGTACATATGTACAAATTATTGGTCAGGCCAATAAATTACACAAAACTGTGATTTCAGAGGAGTATGGCCAAATCTCCTGCGTGCTGACTTCTGCTCCTGGTGCTTCAAAGACTGTCAGCACCAAGTCACACAGCATTCCGTCACAGAATCACAGAATCCGTGAGGTTGGAAAGGACCTCTGAGATCATCGAGTCCAACCTGTGACCGAGCATCACCATGTCATCTAGAGCATGGCACTAAGTGCCATGTGTAGTCTTTCCTTACACGCCACCAGGGACAGTGACTCCACCCCCTCCCTGGGCAGCCCAGTCCATCGCTGCCCTTCTCCGGACTTGCTCCAGCACCTCAACGTCCTTCGTGAACTGAGGGGCCCAGAACTGGACACAGCACTCGAGGTGCGGCCTCACCAGGGCCGAGTACAGGGGGACAGTCACATCCCTGGTCCTGCTGGCCACACTTCTGCTAACACAGGTTGCCCGGTGCCCAGACCCTGCGCATCACCTCCCGCCCCGCGCTCCCGCCGTACTTGGTGACGAGCTCGTATCCGGACATGATGTTTCCCATCTGGTCGTGCCCCCCCAGCTGGATGCGGCAGCCGTGGTGCTGGTGGAGGTGCAGGAAGTCGTAGGCCTGCAGCGCCGGGTACAGGAATTCGGCCAGGCTCATGCCCTCGGCGCTGCGCAGCCGCGCCTGGCAGCTCTGCCGGCTCAGCAGCGTGCTCATGCGGAGGC